>CAUYTI010027639.1:0-18449 GCA_963575145.1 Galago senegalensis
CGCCTGTGGTCCCAGCTACTTGGGAGGCTGAGGCAGGAGACTCGCTTGAGCCCAGGAGTTGGAGGTTGCTGTGAGCTGTAATGCCACGGCACTCTACCCAGGGGGACAGCTTGAGGCTCTGTCTCAAAAAAAAAAAAGAAATACATTCTTTAAACTTTATATTGTTCTCTTATACTATTTACTTTTCCTTCATCCTTGAAAAAAAAATTTGCCATGAAATTGTTTTAATGTTTCCAAATTAGTTCAAGAAAATGCTTAATTTTTTCAATTACTTTCCATAACATAACTACTTAAAGGTAAAACCTTATTTAAGGGAAAACAGACAAAGACATCAAACTACAAAGAGGTCACTAAAAAAAAAAAAACAAAAAAGAGCATAGTATTATATGAAAGGAAGAGGATGTCCTTATCTATATTAATACATTCTACTAACTGGATGAAATATAAAATGTATTATCTTCTTAAACTGATATATTAGAAACAGCAAAAAGAAGACATTTGATTCCTTCCAGTTACCAGACTCAAAACATAGGTCATCTTGGACTTCTTTTCTAGCCCCTATATTACATTTCCTTGCCAAGATCTGCAGGTGCTATAACCTGGGTCTTTAAGATCTGCTTTTTGGTCCCTCTCTGCTAACACTCTAGTTCCAGTCCCCACTTAAAAAACAAGAACCAGGCCTGTCATGGTGGCTCACATCTGTAATCCCAGCACTTTGGAGGCTGAGGCAGGAGAATCACTTGAGCTCAGAAGTTTGAGACCAGCCTAAACAAGAGGGAAACCCATTTTTACTAAAAATAGAAAAATTAACCAGGTGTTGTGGCAGGTGCCTATAGTCTCGGCTACTCAGGAGGTTGCTGTGAGCCAGGCTAACACCATGGCACTCTAGCCTGAATAAGAGTGAGACTTTTGTCTTTAAAAAATAAATAAATAAATAAAACCACCTTCCCCTCTCTCTTTTTTCCTACTTTCTTCATCCTATGTGGAAAAGCCCACAATTATCCTGACGATGACTAATGATAAAAGTAATAGCCACTACTGACTAAGTGCTCGCTATGGGCCACATGTTGTGCACGGCTTATCTCAAGTTCTCACCGTTCTCTAACAGATAATACTAGTCCCATTTTAGAGCTGTTTCCCCATGAAGCTCAGACATGTTAAGTATTCTGCCCAGGGTCACACAAGTAATAAGCAGAAAATGAGGATTTAAATCCATTTTATTTGCCTCTGAATTTTGTCCACTGCTCTTCTTTTCCAACTAGAAAAGTGAAACGTATCTGAGGCCAAAGTCAAAGTCGTCAAAGTCCCTTCACTCTCGTCAGGCCCACGGGAGTGCCCTGAAAACCTCTTCATCACTACCGTCTCTGATTATCATCTATTGTCATAAATAGTATCAACTTCTTTTACTTTTTATTGCAGACATGTAACATTTTTAGTATTAATTAAATCTCTTAAAGCTAGTTAGGATCCTTGACAATAAGCCTACAAGCTTATTCCTATGGGAAAACAAGTCATGAGCTATAAGCCACCAATCTAAAAGCAAACTTTTAAAAACAACCGACATGTAAGCCAAGGACATCATGTTAGTAATATCTGAGAGCAGGGGATACATGCCGATCTCTATTATTTGACTCTCCTTCCAGTTTAAAAAGGGTGCTTCCTAGTAGTTTTTGAGTTCTGAGCAAACTGCAGCACAAAAGCCAACCCCAGCCCTTGTTCTTGGGAAAAAAGTTTTAATGGAACACAGTCATGCCCACTGGCTCATGGATGGCCTATAGCTGCTTTCTCACTACAATGCTGAGCGGTAGCTGCAACACAGACCATGTGCCTTAAACTCCTAAAATACAGTACAGCCTCTAGAAGTTGACTACACAGAGGCAGTCAACATAAGGCATTTCTATTGAGTACATGTGGTACATGCCTAGTCTAGGAAAACCGGGGTGATCAACTATGAAGGTTCTACTGTATTTATTACACTATCCGGCTTTTTGGCAGAAAGAATTTGCCAATCCTATGCTAGTAGATATAAACCAAATACTTTCTGTGAATGATCATATCTATTTGGGTATGGAATAAAACATATTCTGATTCCAAAGAGTACTGAGAAAATGCCAAAAACAAATACTACAGAATAAAAACAAGTAAAAGAGATTAGAGTGGAAAATAAGGGGAAATTAAGTATGGGTAACATATAAGATACCACCTAATTGTTAGATTTGTACACAAATGTTGCTTTAACCTCACTAGCAGGTAAAGTAAAGAAGTAGACAGATCAATTTCACGTGCTTACTATGTCCAAAAAATAAAATCCTAGCATTTGCTCATGAGAACAACTTCTAGGTTCTCATGAATGGGACATCACGGTACACAGTGAAAAACAACCTCTACAACACAGTTAGGTATAGACAGTACAACAGCAAGTTTCATACAACTCTGCTTACGGTTTGTTAAATAAAATAGAACACCTATACATCCAACCCAGAGCCAAAGGAACGGACATTACCATGACCTTTCCTTCCTTGTCTTGTCTTGGCATAAACTTCAGGTATAGGCAGTAATGTGACAACATACATAGTAATTCATCATGTTTTGCTTACATGCTGAAAACAGGGACAACTTCTCAAAAACACAGAGCAGATCCTATGTCCTAGCACGTCCTTAACACTAGTGATGCACACACTGACTTACGAAGGCTTATATGCAGGACTTTTCAGAGATAACGTCCTAATATTGGCCAAGTTAACTGACAGTCAGTAGGACATGAAAATAAATGCTATAGGTATATACACAATTACCATTAAAATGATATTGCACCTAAACTAATATTCAAAGACTCTACTATGCTAAAATCATCTTAAAGTGAAATTGGTAGACTAAAACAGACCTGATCATCTACTCATAACAAGTTTGGGGAACCTCAAAGTTCAAGCTTTGCCTGATGACTAGCTGAAGAGAACAGGGCATCATGTGAACCATTTTAAGCCCATTACACAGTAAATGAGTCAATTAACTGGGATTTTTCTCCTTATTATTCTTTCCCTATCCATGGCATATTTAGGGGCCAATACATATCTTTTAATGTTGCCTTTAATACATCGTATCAGGGGAAAAAAGTCTAAATATTACCTTCTGTAGAAGCTGCATCAATCATTACTCTTTGCATGAGTACTGGTTCCAATCCAAAGTCGAAAACTATGGTTTGGCGAAAAGTTCCAAATATTTCTGTGTTAAATGCTATCCCGACTTTATACACGTAATGATCTAATCCATTTTGGGCCATCTTTCCTCCTATCCATTCTTGACAGTTTTCTGGGACTTCTTGTGATACCTGGGTAGTACTATCTCCGGCAGATATTGCAATGATACTAAAATGAGGACGATGAGCATCATAAAGCAATGCTACCCGATACAGCATTCTTGCAGGCTACAAGGAAGTTAAAATAATTCATTGAGTACAGGGGGTTAAAAAATCCGATTGTAATTGGGCTCGTCAATGAAAATACTTCCATAAGGGAGTCTTACTTGCCCATGTTTCTAAGATATAATGTTGAAAACCCAAATTGTGCTCATAAGCCATTTAAGAAAAAAATCAGAATGGTTATTTTAAAAATCAGTTGTTAAAATTATATATTTATGCTACATCACTAACCTCCCTGCTCTGTGATATGTTCATCTTTCATTGTGGCAGAAACTATCACCCTGCATAACCATCAACCTCCAACTTTCTATACTTTTCGCCTAAAAAGGTTTCATGTAGCCTCAGGTAGAAAGCCTTCACATGAGGGCAACTTCTTCTGAAAGCACTGGATTGGGTTCAAGGCTGAAGCTAAGTGTTCTTGAATTTTTCATCTCAACATACAAATGGTGTAGCAGAAGAAACACCACCAAAAAGTACGTAAAACTTTTCCATTAAGAATATTCACAGAAATTTTTTACTCTACTTCAATCTTAAACTTCGACTATTATAATTTAAGGTGGGAATGACATCAGAAAATATCCCATCTTAAAAACCCACTATTACATAATTTGTGACTTCATCGAGTCAAATGCAAAAACAAACTGTCAGTGTTTAAAAAAAATCTTAGAAATGCCAGATTAAGTAATCAATTTTTAAACAGTTTATTGTAAGCCATGAACCCCATCCTATGTTCCAAGTTTGGGAGACAAGATGTCCAAGATCTCTTTACCAAATAAATAAATAAGCATCCTAAACATCTACAAAGATCCTGTCTCAGAGTTTGAAAAAAAATTACACTTTTAATGATCGAAATACAGAAATACACTGTAGCGCACTATAGAAACTGTGCACTTAGATCAAAACATTTTCAGTGCTCTTTTAACACCGAGATTTAAAAGTCATAAAAAGGGTTTAGAAAATTGACCAATTTTTATTCCTTCATTAGTACAAAATTCATACCTTACAAGTGAGAGCAAAGGTCCATGTCTGGTGAGATTTTTTGGTGTTGACAGTGACTGACAGGTCAGGATTATGTTCCACCTTTACTCCTTCTATACATTCACTAAGCTGAAAATAGAGAGCAGTTTACATTACGGGTCCGCTACTGAAAGCACAGACGAGAACTTGCAGCACGGTAAACAAACGCAAACAGTAAAGATGACCCAGTTGTTCGCCAAGCTAAGAAATTTCGTTATTTCACGTTCAGTTGTTTTGAACAAAATATTTTGTTATTTTTACCTATTTTCAGTTATTCAGAACAGAACCTAATAGAGATAAAATGAGAGAGAAGCGCCACCACAAATGGCAGGCAAAAGCTGCCCGCAAGAAGCACAAGCCCATCTGCAAACAAATGCTTCAGTTCTGCTCTTTATTTTAACAACTGGGTCTACGCTTGCTACTAAAAACATCATTTTAGTAGAACCAAGTTCTTCATATAAAGATAAGGAAATAAACCAGAAGATAGCAAATCAGAAAACTCAAACAAGTTCCTTGTTTAAGACAAACAAACACAAAGTGTCATTTGGGTTGCTCACCACTTTCTCAGGAGACAATGAATTCATCCATTTTTCTATCAAGGTTTCCATGTAACTGCCTGAGAGCTGTTTATTCTCATTCTGCTGTTTCAGTTTTATCAGCCGGGAAGCGTATCTTTTTTGCCATTCTGCTAGTTCTTCCTGGGAATGTGCTGAAGTACACTGGGCACCATACCTACAGAGTCCTTGCTCTAAAAATCTAAGTAAAATAGGAAAGACTGTTTCATTATACACTTTGTTAACCCTTTTAAAAGATCAACTTCCAGTGTCTGCCCTCCGACTTCTGCAAGAACAAACACAACACTTCATCTCCTGAGGGGTCACATTTGTCACACTGTCTTAAACCAAGGAGGGAGGAGAGGTCGAGACAATCAAAACATCTCCCCATGTTTGCTGACTTTCTTTGGAGTAAGGAGATCCTAAAGCAAAAGGTACTCAGGACTATCCTCCCCAAAGGCACTGAAAAGTGGCTTCCTCTGTGAACTAAAGGCTCTATTAGACAAATCCTCTGGAAGCAACACTGACATCAAGTGGGTCAGCTCGTGCACATGCACCCTACCTCCCAAACGACAAGATCTAAAGGAAATTTTCCACATAGGGAAATTTTATTCTGAAAAACAATTAATACTAAACATGCCACATTAAGGCTTCTACTTTTTTACTTTCTAATGTAGTGCTTTTACTCTCTTCCATGTTACTGTGACCTCTGTTTCATTAAAAATATTGGACTATATTAATTTGCTTGACATTTTAAATAAATTTGAGATGACAGTTTTATATCAGGGTCGTCAATTTACTCAGCGGTCATATCAAATTCTTCAAAGGGGCAATATCATAAATGACCATTTTAAAGGACGCAGAGTTAATGATTTCTCAACACTTATGACTCAGACAATTCAGAGATCAAAAGTAGATAAAAATAATAGATTTGCCCACTAACTATGTGTAAAAGTCTTAAATATACTGCAAAATTACAGGCAAAGACTGTAATATATTTAAATGATGTCATTTAAATATCAGTTAAAAACTGGGAAAAGATCTTTTGAGAGAAAAAAATGAAAATTAAATTACAAATAGCAAAATGGAGACAAGAGAGATATAGACTATTCTTGAACTGGAGAAAATACAGACAGTAAGAAATATAAAATGAACTACAGCACAACAATACATTCTCAAATGCTTTACCATATTTGAAAAGGTGAGTGTACTTAAAGCTTTTCCTGATGGTACTAACTTAAAATTATACTATTTACTAAATTATCTTCCACTTCAAAAGGCACATTGAAAAGCATGTGTTTTCGTTTCATTTAACTATGTCTTAATGAACTTCTTTAACTTTCTATCATTTTGCTTTAAATTATTTCACTTTTCAAAAAAGGAAGGCTGGGCAGCACCCGTGGCTCAAGGAGTAGGGCGCCGGCCCCATATACCATGGGTGACAGGTTCGAGCCTGGCCCCAGCCAAAACTACAACCAAAAAAAAAAAAATAAAAATAAAAAAGGAAGGCTCTGTATTCTCATTTGGACTATAAATTTTCTCATATTTCCTTTTCATAGGATTGTGTTCTACAACTTTTACAACATGGTGCCACTAGGATTTTCACCATTCACAACTTTTCTGATTTCTACTACAAAATCAAATCTAGTATCTTGACTAGACCATCATCCAGACTGCATACCAAATTTCTTTCATTATCAAAAGCAATCTACTATAGTGAAAATTTATACCTAAAATCCCACTAGTTAATAGTTCTTATTTAAAAAATCCGGAGTTCATCTTCTTAAGTGTGACTTTAATAATTCCTTCCACATTAATACATAATTACTAAGTTTGGAAAGCTTAGCCCTTTGATATAAATTACTCATAAATTCTATATAAGAATTCCATGAGAGAAACCTATTTTTCAGAAAAGTTATTAAAACAGTTTAGTATTTCTTTATCTATTTCATGCTGTACTTCAATTATATAAAGTCATGTCAACTTCACTCAACATCCCCCAGGTAAATTTCACATTAACAAGAGACCAGCAATTAAGTCTCACCCTAATAACACAATGGGCATTATAAAAGACTTTGAAGGAAGTTTTAAAACTTTCATTTAGATCACTGTTGTTTATATTCAAAGAAGGCTCATGGATATGGTTTTAATTTTTATTATTTAATGACAATCACTTTTATGGCCTCTGTTTCAAAAGAAAATAAGCCATTTTACTCAATAACTATACTTTTCCTTCCTTCATATATTACTTTCTCTAAATTTGAATTACTATTAAAATACAGAAAAACTATCCTATCAACAAAGACATGTCATTGGTTTAAAGAAAAAAATGCACATTACCTTTTACACAAAGTATATTCCTCGCTGCTTGTGATTCCCCTAGGTGGTGGGCGGAAATGCCAACCATTACAAGACCCTAGGGAGTAATCAGGATACAGTCTTATCATTTGAGGCTAGCTAGTAATTGTGATATTTTAATGTGTAAGAAATACTACAATCCCTCCACACACATCATCCCAGATGATGTAAAAAAAGGACACGACATACTTGCCTCTTCCAAAAAAGTAATCTACCAATGAACTAAGTTAAATCGGTCACCTATATGAAACTCAGCAATCCCTGAAGAGGGAAGAAGTGGTTACTCAGCAGTCAATCAAGCTGGGGAGCTTGTGTCTGTCCTAGCAACCGCTTCCCTAACAACTCGAGAAGAAAGGTTGGTACGCTTATCATTTCTTAGCCATGGGAGGTATGTCTATTAGGAATTCCTTCAAGAATAAAAAAATTATTGTATCCTAGAAGGAAATCCCAAGAACAGATTCTGCTACTGCATACTGAGTGCAAAACTACAACTCGCCAACCATATCCTTCCAGACTCCTGTGACAAGTGTCACAGTATATGATGTAATCCCTTTTAATAAATAAAGTTCAAAAAGTTGAATTCGGAGATAGGAGCTAAAAAATAACATTTGTTTATTTCTAAATACAATAAGCTTTGATCTATGTAGATAAGAGGTTCCAAATAAGTCAAGGAAAATAAGGATTAAGAGAAAAAAGGCCAAAGCTATAGAGGCTGAGCAGCAGTAAGTTCTCAAGGACCTTCTAACTATTTTCTATTTTCTCACAAGTCACTGGGCCCCAAAAATAAAAAATATACAGTCAGGTTGAATTTAAAGCTGTGCTTCATCCCTTACTGACTATGTGACTGTGGGAAAACTACTAAACCTTAATAAATACCAGTTTCATCATCTACCAAAAAGATGAAAAGGACTGTAATAGTACATGTTTTGTGAAAGGCACCACCAGGCAGCATTTAGCAAAGCCAATGAGTGTTGGTCTCTCTTCCTTTTCCTCCTCCCCAAGAGAGGGGAGGAGGTCCCAGACTTTTATTGGAGTAAGAACAACTCAGCGTATGGACCAGAACTTCCAAAAAGTGATAACTGTAACTGTACTAGCCTCGGGTAGAGAGAGAAGGAAAGTCCTCCCTCTACAAATCACTCAGAAAGATGTTTAAATGTAGTCCTCCGTGGAGACCAGACGATGGACTAGACGACTTCCGGAATCCCCTCCCTGCCTCCTTCACACCATTATTCTATGAAAAGGTGCCAGAGAGAAAACTGCTTTCATCCACATCTACTTCCTGAAATTCAATGTTCATATTCTCTCCTACATCTCCACCTGTACATACTCAGTACAGTTTCTCCCAGTAACCAAGAAAAAAGCAAAGCCCAGAATCACAGCTACCGTAAGTGACAGAGAGTTTGGCACTTACCCTCATCTAAGTCTTCCACATGATATCCAGAGAGGACATTACAAGTTGCTGTCTGCAATTTTCCAAATGAAAGACATTTTTAAAATAAAAAAATAACCAAATAATGGCAAATTAAATTCAACATTAAAAAAAAAAGATGCAGTTTGTATATTTAAAAATGTTTAATAACATTAATTATGTTGCACATGACATTTTTGGTCTTTGTTCTATGTTATACTGTAATATGGAAAAGAAGTATTTATAAGGCCCTCATTAAGGGGGCTGATAGAGACCCTCTGGGTAAAAATTAGGTAGGGGCAGAAGAGACAGCTGAGTCCCCAGTCCTGAGGGGCAGGACTGGGCAGCACCTTCCATCCATTCCTTCATTCCACTCTCCTCTTCCTGACACCTCGAAAATGACCCATTACAGAAGTGCCTTTCGCTGCCGCTAACATCACACTTCCAGTATGGGCCCTGGGGGCACTTTCTGCCCAAGTCTCCCCACCTCCCACTCTGAGATGAGCCCTTCTCCCACAATGGAATCCAAGGCCAGGGATCCATTCATTCTATCATGCTCCAATAAACCCCCAATCTGCACTTCTGGCTCTAACTTTACCCTAAGCTCTGGATACCCCATTTCAATCAAATACCAACCAAAGCACTTTTTCTGAACTGTTGTGTAGCATTTTACATGCTGGACCTGTGGTCAATTAGCTCCAACTGCCTCTTTCTATTCCTGCGCCTCCCAGAGTGCAGGAATACTTGGGATTACTTGGCACGGAGTAATGGGTGCACAGGAGATACCGGATGGATGATAGCCTAAGCCCTTTAAACATGATATGCCCCAAATTCATCAACTTTACCCCAAACCTAATCCTCCTTCAGTGTTCTTTCTTGCGAGTTAATGGACTCTTCTTCCCCAGAGAGAGTGAGACTGAAATTTTGAAAGTCATCGTGAACACTTCCAACTACTTCGTGCTCTAAGTAGTCTCCAAATCCTCCTCACCCAGGTCTAGAATGTCTCTCACATCTGTCTCATACTCTCTACTCCGTGGCCACTGTCCCAGGAAGGGGGGCCTCATTAGCACTCGCCTCATTTATCACGGAACCAATTAACTATTTGCCAATCTTTTCCTTTACCAAGTTACCTCTGTGTCTTTACTCAGCTGTCCCCGTCCTCAAACTCAATTCCTACACTCCTGGCTCCAGAATTTCCCCTACAGAGTACTTTCCTTTCCCTCCTGCATTTTGTTACAGCCTTACTGACCACAGGCTGCCCTGTGTACACTGCACATTAACTATTTGCATCTGCAACTGGCCTGCAACTATCCTTTATTGGATATCCCACATCTCTAGAGACTTGAACAGGACAGGTATTCAGTAAATGGTAAACTGAATCAGAAGGAGAAAACAGTATCCCAACGTGAAATGTGCAATACTTGTGCTATAGAAAGAATGTTATAAATTCTAACTGGACATAACCAAAACCACACTGTGACTACAATGTGTGGCTGATTAAACTGGACATTTTAGGTTAGGCTTGAACTAAAACAATATAATACAATTTCTAAAGGAAAATATCTTTTGATTCTCAGTCAAGTACTTACTGGTAAGTTTTCAAAAGGAAACCCATTCTTTTTGTAAAATGAATATGAGAATACATAGACAAATCAGGAGTAATTATTCATATTACAAGCATTCTATGCTTCATAAAAAAGATTAACAGATCTCCTTACATTCTATAAGCAAGGTCTACATCAGAAACTAGCACCTAAAATATGATTCCATTCACACAGCACACATAAATATAAAAGCTAAAAATTCACTGCAAGTCTGAATTTTTTTTTGAGACAGAGTCTCACTTTGTCACCCTCAATAGAGTGTGGTGGTGTCACAACTCACAGGAACCTCAAACTCTTGGGCTCAAGCGATTCTCTTGCCTCAGCCTCCAAAGTAGCTGGGACCACAGGTGCCTGCCACAATGACTGGCTATTTTTTTGTTGCAGTTGTCATTGTTGATTCTAGCAGGCCCAGGCCGAGTTCAAACCCGCCAGCCTCACTGTATGTGGTCGGCACCCTAACCACTGAGTGTGGGTGCTGCCCAAGTAGGAAAATTTTTAAATATCTCGTCTTTAAAATTAATCAAAATAAATTTATCAAATGTACAAGAAAAAGGGATGAAAAAACTGTTTTTGTCATAAAATCAAACCTAAAACACTTAATAATTGTTGGAAGAGAAAAACACATGTGCCTTTCACCAGTCACCATCTGAGACAATCAGCAGAGCAGGCTGTGCTGACATAGCACTTCTTAAGCTGGGACGGGGCGCAGCACAGCCTCATCACCCGAGCCGGGGAAGTGAGCCCAGCCAGGCTAAGCATTTGGCTCTGCCAGACTTTTAGAGTCCAAGGGGCTGTGTTTGTTTTCTCAGCACTCTTTTTATGTGCTCATATCCCAAAACAGAAAGGCACTATCAGTTATGAGCATCAGTCTTTACTGAGCCCTTCAGGGAAAACAGCCAAAGATTATACTGCTGCAAAGCCTATAAATTTACAATCAAATTTATTGTATTTTAATGTATTTTAAATTTCACTAAAGAATATTTATTGCTTTTGTTTCCATGAACCAGCTTTTAGTTCCAAGTCTTTACTCTCATCCACTAGCATTTACAAGTTGATTACCACCACAGTAACAAACTGTTACTAGTTTTGTGTTTTTTTTACGTTTTTTTTTTTTAAGACAGAATCTCGGTTTGTCCCCCTTGGTAGAGTGCTGTGGCATCACAGCTCATGGCAACCTCTTGGACTCCAGCGATTCTCTTGCCTCAGCCTCCCAAGTAGCTGGGACTATAGGTGCCCACCACAACACCCAGCTATTTTTAGACACGAGGTCTTGCTCTGGCTTGGGCTGGTCTCAAACTCCTGAGCTCAGGCAATCCACCCACCTTGGCCTCCCAGAGTGCTGGGATTACAGGCATAAGCCAGCCACACACAGCCCATGCTACTATTTTTAAATTCACAGAAAGGTAACATGAGAAAATGAAAACAAAGTTTCTTCATCTAACTTGTGTAGTCCGTGACAACCGACTTCTTTGCTGTTTTTAGGTATGAACTGGAATAGGTTATTAGATTTGGAATAGGAAAGGAATCCACCAAGTAGATGCCTCTGTGTCTGCACATCCCCTCCACCTGTCTGCAGTGCCTCCATCTCACTCACCTTCTGAACTCTCAGCTCCCGGCTGAACTATCTCAGTCCCTGAGCACCCAAACCAGTCTATTCTTCTTTGTTATACCACCTACCTCAATGTACATTTACACCTAGGATTGTTTAATTAATACATCTGTCGTCTATCTCCTCCCCAGCACTTTTCCCTCCAAGGGAGGAGCACCATCGACATCTTGTCTACTGCTGTAGTCCCAGCAGCAAGCACAGTACCAAGCTCACAGTAGATGCCAATCAATCAATCACTTTACAGGCGATTCCACTTACGATAAAAAGCTGACACAACGGCTATTTTTAAAAAGAACATCTAAGTACAAATATTTTTGCATGTCTATATGAAGAATAGAAACCTGAGACTTGCGAAGCTCTGGGCCCTTCACGCACCCCTGTTATTCCCAGCTCCCCACGTGTCTCCAGGTCCTCCCTAAAGCAACTTCTGGTCATCACTTACCCTCAGACACATTAACCCTCCTAAGCCCATAGCCCAAAAATAGTCCTTAAGTCACAAACTTCCTTCCCTTGCTTAAAAAAAATACAGAAACTTGAGGAGCATCCTATTTATAATGATAACATTTTCTAACAGCCAGAAGTAGTTAGAAACTAAAATTTCCCAGCCGTCTTTCCATTTGTTGTCCAGAGACAACTAATAGGAACTAGAGACAGGAGACCTGGGATGCTGAGGACACAGGAGAAGCAGCAGAGTCCTGAGGGTGGCACTGGGTACAGGACTAGGTCAGAAGGTCCCACTGCCCCACCTCCATGCCCTTGCCTTTGTGGCTGATGCCACAAGAATTTCCCAAATTTTGACACAGAAGGCTTACTAGCCAGACAGAGTTAAACTCTTCCAAAAAGATCCCCTGAAATAGTCTTACCTCGGTTTCTGTGAGAAGTGTTTTTAGTCTTGTCAAATCCTTCGTCACCATCCCATTCTGAAAGGGAGAATTAAAAAAACAGAAACTATGAATTAGTGGGTTAGCTCTTTACTATGGCAATTTAGCTCAATCCCTCTATTGTTTCTGAACTTTATCTGTAAAAAACAATGTTATCTACCATTAGCAGTAAGAATAAAGCTACATATCAATAAGAAAGTCACAAAGGTTCCCAAGAAAAACTATACAGTCTGACTTTTCACATTACAAATAATATATTCATCTCACATGAGAGTTTAAAATCAGTTTAATGAAATACCACTATAGAGCAGAGAGGATAAGTGAAAAGAAAAATAAAACTAAAACTTTTACTTTTTTCTCTGCAACTAATGAACTTCTATGTGCAAAATAGTGAACTCAGATACAGTTATCCAAGATTCAGAGAAACTGAAACATAGATGGTACATTAATAAATTCACTGAAGGGAGATACTCACTTTTTTGAAATTCAAATTGCAGTTGATATTTAAAAGCAGATCACTTTTGACTAATTTTACATTTAAAAACCCAACAGATAAAGCTGTGATATGCTTAATTCATATAGAAAAGTCCTTTAAAGGAAGAATTCTCTTAATAACAAAAAAGAAATATATCACTTATCGTCTATTTGGAACTAGATAAATAGCTATGTAATTTTGTTACATTGCTAATGTATTTTAGCTTTTAAGTTCATTTGTGAATCTGGTAAAACCAAACGACAAGCTAGACTAATTAAACAATTCGCTGCACCATAATTCCTTAGAAAATGACTAAATTATTCCTTCAGATTGGCCAATATATTACATTCAAAAGTATACCAAGTACTTTCCTAATCTTTTTTTTGCCAAATATATTTATTTGCAATGTAAACTCAACTCTGCTCCAGATTTTGACAATCCTTATCAATTCACAAGAACACAACCTATATCAATTCAAGAATTCATAGTACACAGCAAAGTATACAAATACTTTCTTGCTTTTACTGTCTTTCATCATGATCTCTGAAAGAAAACAGCAAATTTCTTACCAGTTTACCAACTGGTAAAATAAGGTTATATATCTTTTCTTCTGATTTATGTAGTTTATCAATCTCTAGAGTTTCAAAAAGTAGTTTTTCTATTATCAGTCAAAACTAAAAAAATCTAAAAAATTAAATGCAGAGTCAGGTGTAGTGGCACAAACCTGCAGTCCTAGCTACTTGGGAGGCTGAAACAGGAGGATCATTTGAGCCCAGGAGCTCAAGGCCATAGTGCACTATGATCTTATCTGTGAATAGGCCACTGCACTCCAGCTTGGGCAAAGTAGCAAGATGCCATCTCTTAAGAATGAACGAATGAATGAATGAATGAATAAATTCCATATTAAAAAACCTATCCCAAAGTCTGATTAGATGACTCCAGCAGAGTGGTTACAGATACTAATTTGCACACATATCATCTTCAGAAATGAATGAAATTATTACTTAGTTGAGCCAGATTTAAACATTTTATGACATAAAACCCTGTAAGATCATATAACCACGCGGGAATCCCTAAATATTTCCAAGTTCTCTTAAGTTATATCTTTAAAAAAATCATTTAGTTATCTTAGACTTTCGAATTACTTACAAGGACCCGCAATTCTTATAGAAGTTATCACAAATGACAAGAATCCAATGTCTAAACATCAGTTTGTTTGAGACAAATGAGTACTGTACCGTAAAGATAGTCACGAACTTTGATTTCTCAAATGAAGAACTATTGAAAAAACACACATTCGGTTTCCCCACAATACATCTGGTGTCACATCAAAGTCTGTCTGCAGCCATACAAAATTAGAGCCCGTCAACTTACCAGGGACTCTCCCGTCAGGGACTTGGCAAGAATGGCGGATACGGGCTGGAGCTTTCCTTTCAGTTGCATGCAGTAAAGCACCGTCCGAAAGGCATCGTCTCCCTTGGCCAGTCCTTCTCCCAACACTGCCACCAAAGAACAGCCAGCGTGAAACATTTGGCATTCAATGCGTTTTTCCTTGATTAGAATATTAACACGCTATCACAAGCAGGGCTTCTTATCTGCTGAAAGAGTAACTTCAAATACTGGAGGAAGGCAGTAGTGTGCCAGTTCTGCCCAAGACTTGCACAGAAGGACAAGAAAAAACATGTAGCAAAGAACTTATCAAACCTCCTTCAGGCGACAGGCAGTTAGGATCACACAAAAGTCACAGGGAGAAACAATCCTAAAGCTCTCCAGGGAAGAGAGTGCCACTGTTCAATCTGTGCTTTCTGGGTAAATGAGGATTTACTAGCTGAGTAAAGTTCTCGCATTCTTGGCAGAGACACAAGGCCCTATGCCATTAAAATGCATAAGAACAGAAGCGGCGAATCTCAACATTAGATATTCCTAAGCAATTAAGAATTAGCCTTTTTCTTTTCTTTCTTTTTTTGAGACAGAGTCTCAGTTTGTCACCCTCGGTAGAGTGCCATGGCATCTTAACTCACCGCAACCTCAAACTCTTGGGCTCAAGCAATTCTGTTGCCTCAGCCTCCCCAGTAACTAGGACTCAAGGTGCCAGCCACAATATCCATCGATTTTTAGACACAGTAAAGCACAGAACGCCTCAACGCCTGAGCTCAAGCAATTCACCTGCCTTGGCCTCCCAGAGTCCTGGGGTTACAGGTGTGAGTCACCATGTCCGGCCTAAGAATTAGCCTTTTGCAAAACCAGCAAAAATTAACTAAGCAACGTCAACTAAGAATCCAATTGTCTCCCATGATTGCACTGATGTACACAATTATGATTTAATATAAAAAAAAGAAAGAAATTAAAGTGACAACAAAAAAAATTCAGTTGTCCGATGGCCATAGAAAATGCTACTCAACTTCTTTGCAAATGATTGGGGATTTTACCTACCACAATCACAAGGACCACACGTTTCTAACAATGCAGCATATGCTCATTTTTGTGCTGCATTTGAGATGATTTCTCACAGCAACTGCTGATGGTTCAACTAGTAGACAATATGTATCTTTCTTTTCATGGCTAAATCCAAGACTCTTATCATTAGTCTATATATGCCTGAGCTTGCTTTGCAAGAAAATAACTTGCGAAAAGAAAATATTTTGAAAATTGTATTTTTCTGCTTCCAAAGAAATGTCTAAGTATCAATATAATATGCCATATATTTTAAAGTACAGTGGATATATTCAGAATATACTTATTTTTGTTCTGCATATCCCCTCATGTTGGTTTATTACACAATTAACATTATAACTCTAATAAAATCCTACATAATCTCACCACTCAACTAGACAGCTTTCATTTATTCATGTTCTCCTTGAATTTTTAATCAATATTTACATAACTTTTACATGATTGCAAATGATGTAAACATGACAATTTGTATTCTGCTTTTTCCCCTCAGCACATTCAATATTGTCCATGTTATTAAGTGTTTTTATATTTACCACATTATTGGCTAATGTTCCATCAACTACCATCAATTTATTCAACCATTCCTTTGTTCCAGAATAATTCCAATTTTCCACTATTAATAATAATATTCAGGCCAGGTGGGTTGGCTCATGCATATAAACCCAATATTCTGGGAGGCCAAGTCAGGACTGCTTGAGTTTAGGAGTTCAATACCAGTCTGGGCCACACAGCAAAAGCTAATCTCTGCTAAAAAGTCTTAAACCGAGCCTGGTGTGGTGGCATGCACCTATAGTGCTTAGCTACTGCTGGGACTAAGGTGGGCGTATTGTTTGAGCCCCAGAGTTCAGAGTTACAATGAGCTACAATCAGGCCACTGCAATCTAGTCTGGGTAACAGAGCAAGACCCTGCCTCAATAAAAATAATAATGATGACGATAATAATAAACATCTTTCTGTATATATTCTTTATTAAGTCAGATCACTAAATTGAAAGTTGCAGTCTTTGCATGAAAGCCTTTTTTTCAAATTCTCTTAGTTTGATCCAACCTGCTGACTCACTGCATCCATGTTACAGATCACTCATTTACTCAACTGTCACTGGAACACTGCTATGTATAATAAGTGAATAAGTACAATAAAGTCACGAGGTACATATTAATGAATGTCTTAAAGAATGTCTTAAGCATCTTATAAAATTCCCAGGTAAGCCCACGTCTACCTCAAATCTTACTATTCTCACACTATTCAAATATGATCTTAGACAAGTCACTTTATTTCTCTGGACCTCAATGAGGCCACCTGTAAAATAGAAACATATATAAATGAAATAATGTTGAGTAAAATGCTTTGAAGAAAAGCAATAATCCTACTAAGGTCTAAGTTAGTTACATTTGCTAAGCCTGTTTCCTCCTCTGTAAAATGGAGGGGACAACGGCTCTCTCAGAAGTTTGTGGTTGGGCAGCACCAGCGGCTCAGTGAGTAGGGTGCTGGCCCCATATGCCAAGGGAGGCGGGTTCAAACCCGGCCCCAGCCAAACTGTGACATAAAAATAGCCAGGAGTTGTGGCGGGCACTTGTAGTCCCAGCTACTCAGGAGGCTAAGGCAAGAGAATTGCCTAAGCCCAAGAGCTGTAGATTGCTGTGAGCTGTGACGCTACAGTACTCTACCGAGGGCAACAAAACAAGACTGTCTCTAAACAAACAAACAAAAAAAAAGAATAAGAAGTTTGTTGTAAAGATTTACTATTCTAATTATATAAAACATCTAGCACAGTCTCCTGCATAAGTAAGGAGTTCTGTATGTATTACCTTTCCCTTCTAAAAATTTTAAAGCAGTATTTTTTTTTTTTTTTTGAGACAGAGCCTCAAGTTGTCCCCCTGGGTAGAGTGCTGTGGCATCACAGCTCACAGCAATCTCCAACTCCTGGGCTCAAGCGAGTCACCTCAGCTTCCCAAGTAGCTGGGACCACAGGCGCCTGCCACAACGCCCAGCTATTTTTTGGTTGCAGCCGTTATTGTTATTTGGCGGGTCCAGGCTGGATTCGAACCCACCACCATCTTAGCCACTTGAGCCACAGGCACCGAGCCTAAAGCAGTACTGAGAACTGTTAAGGAAATACCTTAGTTCCTTTTTAGTAAATAGGATACTATAAAGCTAGTTGTAAAGAGCTAAAACATTTTGGGAGAATGAAAAAACTCTAAGAATATTTCAACTTTAGATGATTAAGTCATGTTTAAATTGTACTAAATCACATAATATTTTATAAAATAGTTTTTGGTTGGGTACAAAGTGTTTGGTATAACTTATTTTGCAAGGGTTCTTCCATTACATTGGTGTTTGAATGTCTCGGTATTTGTCAAATCAGGTTTCCCTTTTCTCTGTGTCCCTTTTAGACAAGCAGCAGTACTGGCATATGTCCTTCCTGCCGTTTCCTTTAAATGCACTTCAGTTGGCTCGGCGCCTGTGGCTCAAGCAGCTAAGGCGCCAGCCACATACACCTAAGGTGGCGGGTTCGAATCCAGCCTTGCCCGCCAAACAACAATGACGGCTGCAACCAAAAAATAGCCGGGCGTTGTGGCAGGCGCCTGTGGTCCCAGCTACTTGGGAGGCGGAGGCAGGAGACTCCCTTGAGCCCAGGCGTTGGAGGTTGCTGTGAGCTATAATGCCAAGG
>CAUYTI010027640.1:0-13206 GCA_963575145.1 Galago senegalensis
AATAACAATGACAAAGAACAACCAAAAAAAAAAATAGTTGGGCGTTGTGGTGGGCGCCTGTGGTCTCAGCTACTTGGGAGGCTGAGGCAGGAGACTCGCTTGAGCCCAGGAGTTGGAGGTTGCTGTGAGCTGTGATGCCACTGCACTCTACCCAGGGGGACAGCTTGAGACTCTGTCTTAAAAAAAGGAATAGTGGTTTACAATGATAAGGGTATGTGTGTGCTGAAACAGGATTTTGTTAAAGTTTGATGACTTTCCCTAATTTACTTACACAATAATGAATAAATCAGTGTATGCAAGCTACTGGGAACCAAAATGTAACCATTAGCTGATTTCCACAAATCCTGTGATATCCTTTTTTTTTTTTTTTTTTTGAGACAGAGCCTCAAGCTATTGCCTTGGGTAGAATGCTGTGGCATCACAGCTCACAGCAAACTCCCAACTCCTGGGCTTAGGCGATTCTCTTGCCTTAGCCTCCTGAGTAGCTGGGACTACAGGCACCTGCAACGGCCATCTATTTTTTGGTTATAGTTGTCATTGTTTGGCAGGCTTGGACCAGATTTGACCCCCCAGCTCTGGTGTATGTGGCTGGTGCCTTAGCTGCTTGAGCCACAGGCACTGAGCCTTTTTTGGTAGAGACAGTGTCTCACTTTGTCACCCTCAGTAGAGTGCTGTGGTGTCACAACTCACAGCAACCTTCAGCTCTTGGGCTTAGGCGATTCTCTTGCCTCAGCCTCCCAAGTAGCTGGAACTATAGGCGCCAGCCACAACACCTGGCTTTTTGGTGGGGGGGGGGCAATTTGGCCAGGGCCAGGTTTGAACTCACCACCCTCAGTACATGGGGCCGGCACCCTACTCACTGAGCCACAAGCACCACTCAGTATCTTATTTTTTAAAATGAAATAACACTAAGTATGTTAATGATGACTTGCATTATTATCTTTAAAACCAGTGCTGAGACTCTGAGACCCTTATGTGTCACAATTCAGGCCTCTTTAAATTCATTAGAGCGCTTGTTCATAGCAAGGTTATTTTTATTGCATGAATCTGCCCTTAGAAGTCATTCCCTTTTTTTAAAATGTTTGACCACAGTTTATCCATATAAGTTGATTTGTCTACCCTAAGTTAAATGTTGAGATGCAAAAATGATTATGCCTATTATAAGAATAGGATTGTCAGAAGAGCTCTCTTAGGGGGCAGGCCCTTGGAGCCTAGATTAGGGAGAATTTTTAAATATTAGATAAACTGAGATGAATCTCTGTCACTATTTATGACAATATGAAATGTATATTAAAAACATTGCAATAAAACTTTTAGCCAGGCTTGGTGCCCATAGCACAGTGATTATGCCACCAGCCATATACATCAAAGCTGGAGGGTTTGAACCTGGCCCAGACCAGCTAAACAATGATGACGACTGCAACAAAAAATAGCTGGGCATTGTGGCAGGTGCTTGTGTTCCCAGCTACCTGGAGGCTGAGGCAAGAGAATCACTTAAGCCCAAGAGTTTGAGGTTGCTGTGAGCTGTGATGCACCCTACCCAGGGCAACATAGTGAAATGTCTCAAAAAAAAAAAAAAACTTTTAGCCAGAATATCAGAATATCAAAATTTATGTATCCTAATATTTTGTCCTCTTTAAAATAGATCTACTGGGAAATGATGTTCATAAGTCAATTTAGAAACACTTCTTTTTTTTTTTTTTTTTTATTGAATCCTAGCTGTGTACATTAATGCGATCATGGGGTACAATGTGCTAGTTTTACACACGTTCTGAAATGCTTCCATCAAACTGGTCGACATAGCCTTCACGGCATTTTCTTAGTTATTGTGTTAAGACATTTACATTCTACACCTAGTAAATTTCACATGTACCCTTGTAAGATGCACTGTGAGCACATCAGGTTTTTTCCCACTTTTTTAAAAGAGTAGTAAAGTATCCTTTGAGAGTAAGTTTAACTTTCTACAACATTCATACAATCATCTAAAGCTAAAATTGAAAAAAATGTGGTTGGTCAAACTACTTAAGTGAAAAATAAGTGGTAAAAAAACTGTTTTCTTTGTCTTTTTTCCCAACTGTTTTGAAAGACCATTCCAGAAGATAACAGTATTCTGAGGCTTTTTTTTGAGACAAGAGTCTCAGTATGTCGCCCTCGGTTGAGTGCCATGGCGACACAGCTCACAGCAACCTCAAACTCCTGGGCTAAAGTGATTCTCTTGCCTCAGCCTCCCCCAGTAGCTGGGACTACAGGCGCCCACCACAACGCCCGGCTATTTTTTTTGGTTGCAGCCGTCATTGTTGTTTGGTGGGTCCCAGCTACTTTTTGTTGGAGTTGTCATTGTTGTTTATCTTGCCAGGCCAGGTTCAGACCTGCCAACCTTGCTATATGTGGCTGGCGCCCTAACCACAGTGCTGCTGGCGCCCTAACCACAGTGCTGCTGGCACCCTAACCACTGTGCTATAGTGAGGTGATTATTTTTAAAGGATGCCACTTATGTAGATTGCATATTCCAGAAAGATTATTTAATTTTTAGTCACTTCTCATTTTTCTGTTCTAACAATTAAAAACTTCAAATTATTTTCAATTATATTAATAAATATAATTTTATTCCTCTCATTAGAATATTTAAGATACCTTCTAATCCTGGTTTTAAAACTGAGGCTTTTGTGATTTTTGTATAATGCAATAATCCTAAAATTGATAAGAAAATTTCTTACTCTGAGTCTTAGGAATGGCAGTTTACAGATGCTGAAAATAATTCTGTGTAAATATATTTTGCTGTTGTCTTATTGATGGGTGTATCTCTCTTGTTTTCTGATTAGATTTATTCTCCTGACCATACCAGCAGTAGTTTTCCATCAAATCCATCAACACCAGTTGGATCACCTTCACCTCTCACAGGTAGGCTTCTTTTTTCTCTAATAACTACTTTGTAATATGTGGGACTACTTAGGTATGTTAATAGCTCATTTATTTATCAGTAAAATTTAATGAAAATTTATGAAAAATCATTTAGATTTTGACTATGAAAAAGCATGTAGGGTGGCACCTGTGGATCAATGAGGAAAATGCCAGCCACATACACTGAGGCGGGCGGGTTCAAACCTTGCCCAGGCCAGCTAAAACAGCAGTTGACAACTGCAACAAAAAAAATAGCTGGGCATGTGGCAGGCACCTGTGGTTCCAGCTACTTGGGAGTCTGAGGCAAGAGAATCGCTTGAGGCCAAGAGTTTGAGGTTGCTGTGACCTGTGACACCATGGCACTGTACCCAGGGTGACAGCATGAGACTGTCTCCAAAAAAAAAATAAAAAGCATGTAGTTTTGGCTTGGTGGGTTTTACCTGTAGTCCAGCCTGAGCAAGAGCAAGACCTCTGCCTCTACTAAAAATTGAAAAATTAGCCAGGTACTCTGGAGCTACTTGGGAGGCTGAGACAGGAAGATTGCTTGATTCCAGGAGTTTGAGGTTGCTGTGAGCCATGATGACACCACTACACTCCTGCCTGGGAGACACTGTCTCAAAAACGAAGGGAATAAAAGGCCCAGTGCCTATAGCTCAGTGGCTAGGGTGCCGGCCACATACACTGAGGCTGGCAGATTCGAACCCCAGTTCAGGGCCTACCAAACAACAACAACTACAACCAAAAAAATAGCTGGGCGTTGTGCTGGGCACCTGTAGTTCCAGCTACTTGGGAGGCTGAGGCAAGAGAATCAAGGCTAAGAGATGGAGGTTGCTGTGAGGTGTGATGTAGTGAGACTCTGTCTCAAAAAATAAAAAATAAGTGAAAAAAAAAAAGAAAGCATGTAAACAGCTTTCCTCTTGAGTTCACTTGGGAGACTACTGAAATACTTAACTAGTTTTGAATTTGAGTTTTAAAATTTCCTTATTTTTGATATAATTTACAAGAACAGTTATTATCACAGAATAAAAATAAGTCTAGGCAATTGAGATGAAAGTAAAATAGAAGGAGCAAAATCAAAAATTTCTGTAAGATACAAAGTAAATAGGGGCTGAGCCAGTGGCTCATCACATCTATAATCCTAGCACTCTGGGAGACTGATTGCCCAAGCTCATGAATTCAAGACCAGCCTGAGCAAGAGTGAGACTCTAAAAATAGCTGAGCATTGTGATAGGCGCCAGCTACTCAGGAGCCTAAAGCAAGAGGATCACGTAAGCCCAAGAGTAACTACCTACCTATTCTCTCTTCTTTGTTTACCATGTACCAAATATAAGACTTGCTGGGCACAGTAGCTCATGCTTACAATTCTACTACTCTGGGAGGCCAAGGCAGGTAGACTACTTGAGCTTAGGAATTCAAGACCAGCCTGAGCAAGGCTGAGACCCTGTCTCTATTAAAAATAGAAAAACTAGCCAGGCATCGTGATGGGTGCCTGTAGTCCCAGTTTCTCAAAAGGCTGAGGCAAGAGGAACTCTTGAGCCCGAAAGTTTAAGGTTGCTGTGAGTTACAATTCCAGGACACTCTACCCAGGGCAACAGAATGAGACTATTAATTTATTTATTTTTTGGAGACAGAGTCTCACTTTGTCACCCTCAGTAGAGTACAGTGGCATCAGAGCTCATAGCAACCTCAAACTCCTGGGCTCAAGCGATTCTCTTATCTCAGCTGCCTGAGTAGCTGGAACTACAGGTACCTGCCACAATGCCTAGCTATTTTTAGAGATGAGGTCTCGCTCTGGCTCAGGTTGGTCTCAAACCTGTGAGCTTAGGCAGTCCAGCCGCCAAGGCCTCCCAGAGTGCTAGGATTACAGGGGTGAGCCACCACACCCAACCACACCAGAGTGAGACTCTTGCCTCAAAAAACAAAAAGACTCATGTGTAAGACTTAAAGATGAATAACTATTTCTACTAGATGGTTTGTTTTTGTTTTTAGACCAACTAAGTTATTATTGTGTCACATATATGTAAAAATTCCTAGAGGTAATATAGCTTTTCTGCTAAGGAAAAGAACTTTGCATGAATGGGATGAATATTATTAGTAGCTCAGATTTACTTCATCTTTTCCACATTAGTTCAGATAAATTCTACATACTGCCCTAAGATATGAATTTGTTGAGAAACAATTGTTTTAGTAACTGAGAATTTTTTGATTTATTAGGAATAAATAAAATTACATGTAAATTTTAATATTTGTCAAGCTGTAATTTTAAAACTTGAATTATATTTTTCTGAGCATTGTTTGGAGAAAAACTTTGTTGAGGAGAAATTATATTGATTTGAGGGAAGAACATTAGCAACTGGGTAAAATTGCCATATTTTTCCAACAACGGTTGGCCTCAGAAATAATTCTGTTTTCCTGATCAAGCCATCAGTTAAGTCTGTGTGGCTTTGTTTTTCGTTATTAAGCTTTTTTGAATTGCTCAGGGTTTCTGAAAATTGGGGCTCTTAGATGTCAGGGCCCTCACTGTCACCTGTGTTTTGTGTATTAGTCTTGTGACTTTGCTAAGAAGCATTCCAGTGTGGAAATGATGAACTGCTGGCAGCTGCTTTCAGCTATTAGCAGGCTCTGCCACTTTCTCAGACACTATGGCTTCAGCTGTCTAGTAAAAGTTGAACAGCTGTTCTCCACATAGACAAGACTATGAAAGACCCATTGACTTAAAGTTGTTGTTTAACAGAGCTGAAATTACAGGAAGAATGATGTAACTTTAACCCTGATCACCCTCCTGGCACTACTTTACTGAAATTATCAGTGTCAGTTTGGGGACAGCCTTTTTCACTTTTTCATCTGAGATAGCCGAGTGAGCCTTCACTGTATATTCTCACTGCCTGTCCTCTACCTAGTAAAATACCTATGCTACCAAAGTGTCCTTTGGTTTTCATTAACAATGGGAGGAAGGCAGGGCACAGCAGAGCTCAGCATCTGTGAAGAAGGGACATTAGTGAAATGGAGAATTAGAAACTTAGACATTTTTCAAAAAATAATGGTCCCAAGTAGAATCTCAAATTTCTTTTCTCCATCTTTGCTGTTTAATGAATGATATTGTCTTTTTCTCTTTAATTCAATTGGTTAATGAAAACTGGAATGTTGAATTGTATACTGAAGGTGTTAACTGTCTTTTTCAGTTCAGCAGTCATAATCAAAGAACAGCACTTTAACATACCCTGCTGAAACAGCAAGTCAGAGACTTGATTTTATCCAGTTGCATCTCTCCCATGTTCTGCAGTATCTGAGGCTTCCTTCTTATCTGCACATCCTCTACACACACACCACAGTAGAGCAGAAATGAGATGGAAAAGAGGAATAAACAAAAGCACTATGACAGAGTTTTCACTGTCAAAGGAAAAGAGAAGAAAAACGAAGCAGAGTGCCTATATATTATGTGGCACATTTTGTACCTTGTGGCAGTGGCCTTTTGTCTAGGATGAAAAATTGTACCCACTGTGTGCTCTCTACACTTGCCTTATTCCTTATGCTTGAGAAGTAGTCAGACTCAGCCCAGGCCTTGTTAGGATAGATACCAAGTACAGAGCTACACAAGCAGCTTATAAAGACATCTTATTTAAACCCCCATTGTTTTCTTTGGGAACTTCTTAGGCCAAGACCATACATTTCTACCTAGAGGGTGCTTATGAGGAAGATTCTGAGATGTTGTATCAGTTCAGGTGCTTTAGGCTGAAAGGAAAAGAAGCTCTTCTCTCAGCCGGGTTGAACACTAAGGTTTTTTGTCTTGTGTGACAAGAAGCCCCCAGCATGGTGTAGCCCCATAATCAGGACTCCTGCTCTACTTCTTTGCAATTCCCCCTCAGGCTGATGTCCAGGTAACAGTTCAGAAAATGCTCGTGTCATCTTTGTCTTTTAAGAATCTTTTTCCAGAATTCCTCTTCAATACATTTGTCTCACTGGCCTCTTGTCTCATCGGCCAGCCCTGGATCTTGCAACAGAAATGGTACCACTGTGTTTGTCTTAGCATCAGGATTTACCCCAGAGCTAAGAATAGAAATTCTCTCTCCTGGGAAAGAATAGACCCACCTGAACAAAATCAGGGCTCTCATAACAAGGTACAAGAGAGGAACTGCCATGTCTGCTATAGCCGTTGTTTAGGAAAAGATACAAGCATTTAACGCTAAGAAAAGTGTGTTTTCTAAGAAGGCAGAAAAGGAAAACCATCTTCTGCCTTTCTTTACCTCCTTCTGGAATATAAATGAACAAAAGTTGAATAATTGCTGTACTTGATAGATGTCCTCAGAGCTTTCACAATAAAAATAAAAAGAGAAATCCTCAGTTTAACCTATTGTAATGAGATATTTATTATCTGTTAGAGTGCCTGGTGTCAGAACTGCCATCTGATGTCAAACTATTTTCAGTCTAGTGGAGAAAGTGAGATAAACACTTAAAAATGGAGCCATCCAAATTTACTCTAAACTAGTGATTAGGATAGGTGTCTTGAAGAAGAATAGAGTTTTTAAAGGAGGAGAAGGAGCTTTAATTAATTGGTAGTATAGATCAACCAGATCTAACCAGGAGTTAGGTCCACTAACTCCTAGTACACATTAAACTTCTGTGCCTACCTTTGAGTCTTACGGCCATAGTAAACTTCTATGACCTAACTGTCTTGTACGACTATCCAGTCATCCCTTTTATGACCCATAGCATGAATTTTTGAAATGACATGGTGGGGTTATGAAGTAAATATAGTTTTGCATTTATATGAAGTTCAAATGGATATCAGTGATTTAACCCTGTTAGATTCTATTTTAACCAAGTATGTTACATTAGAACAGCCCAGTCTGTAATAAAAGCAATTTAAGTATTTATTTTTTCCCGTTTAAGGGATTACATTTTGAAGATATACCTTGGCAAAGTTTTTTGATTTTACTATCAAAAAATTAGGTAGATGATTTATTTACCTGAGTAACTTGGTACTCACATCCGATTCCTCAATATATAAACCTAGTGAAGAACCACAGAAACGGCCTGCTTTTCAAAGCCACTGCATACTGACAGTTCTGAGATGTTTAACATAAAACGTGTGTTAATATTTCATGTAAGTGACTTGGTGCCTGCAGCACAGTGGTTATATCGCCGGCCAAATGCACCAAGGCTGGCGGGTTCAAACCTGGCCCAGGCCAGCTAAACGACAACAACTGCAACAAAAAAATAGCTGAGCGTTGTGGTGGGCGCCTGTAGTCCTAGCTACTTGAGAGGCTGAGGCAAGAGAATTGCTTAAGCCCAAGAGTTTGAGGTTGCTGTGAGCTGTGATGCCACGGCACTCTACCAAGGGTGACACAATTTTTTTTTTTCATGTAAGTTAAGTAAATTAATGATCAGGCTCTTTTCACAGGTTGATCACCCAAACAGGTTAGAGGAGGAGTAGAACAAAATGATCAAAAAGTAAAATACTATAAGCATTAAGGGAAAGTAATTTTTAAAAGTAACTTAGGGTCTTTTTCAAAATAGGTTATGATTAACCTACTTACATAAAATTCGTAATACTGCATCAGTACTTAGAAAGCACTAATGCACTGAAATTATGGGTAAAGTGGTGGCTGGTTGTTTTTATGGGAATTCTTCGTATGTCCGCTTAGTGAGTTTTTCTGGTTGAGATGTTCTACTTGTTAATTATAAAATTAGCCCACAAGCTTCTGTTTCAGTGAGTAATTTTAGACTATCCATATTTTAATTGTGTATTTGATTTGCGATTACATTTGTATGTCTAGCAGGATCCCTTTAGTGGTCCTCAAAATAATTTGTTTATAATTTGCTTATAAGAAAAAAAATTCATTGAAGTACCTAACATATTTTTTCCTCATGATTTTTAGCATTCAAAATTTTTTGTATAATCATAACAGTAGGCGTATAATTACTTGTGAGATCTAATCAGGTTACTGAGAACCCATGTATTCAACTTTTCAACTTGCAAAATGTATATGATTAATGAGCATACAATTATTAGATTGAATGGTGTTCAGCCAAAATGAACTATAATAGTTCCAGTTTACCTTAAGTTTTTCTAAGACAACAGATAAGTTGTAGTGTTACATTGTCTAGCTTCCTAAAATATGGCAAATTGACCTGCAACAACAGGCTCCAGTGGAACACAGTATAAATTTTTTGTTGTTGTTTTTTGAGACAGAGCCTCAAGCTGTTCCTGGGTAGAATGCCATAACATCACAGCTCACAGCAACCTCCAACTCCTGGGCTTAAGCAATTCTCTTGCCTCAGCCTCCCAAGTAGCTGGGGTTACAGGCACCCGACACAACACCCAGCTATTTTTTGGTTGTAGTTGTCATTGTTGTTTAGCAGGCCCAGACCAGGTGCAAACCCGCCAGCCTCAGTGTATGTGGTTAGTGCCCTACTCACTGAGCTATGAGTGTCGAGCCTATAATATTTTTCTAATTAAATAATCTATTTTGGCATAAGCCAGGCATGGTGGCTCATGCCTATAATCCTGTCAATTTAGGAGACTGAGGTAGGAGGATGGCTTGAGCTCAGGAGTTCAAGACCAGCCTGAGCAAGAGCAAGACTTTGTCCCTACTAAGTTTTCCTAATAGAAGGAAAAAAAAAAAAAACTAGTCGGGCATTGTAGGGTGTTGTGGTGGGTGCCTGTAGTCCCAGTTACTCAAGAGACTAAGGCAAGAGGATCACTTGAGCCCAAGAGTTTGAGGTTGCTATGAGCTATGACACTACAATACTCTAGTCAGGGCGAGACAGTGAAACTCTGTCTCAGAAATAGATGGATGGGTGGATGGATAAAGCGTATTTGCAGTCATTTGAAATTGGTTCATCTGTGCATTGCTAAAGGTACTCTCAGTTAATATTAAGCAACATTGCTTTATGAATATGGGATCTTATCTATGTTTATACTGCAATTTAGAAATGCTATTACTGGCTCGGCACCTATAGCTCAACTGGCTAAGGCGCCAGCCACATATACCTAAGGTGGCAGGTTCAAATCCCCAGCCCAGACCCGCCAAACAACAATGACGGCTGCAACCAAAAAATATCCAGGCGTTGTGGCAGGCACCTGTGGTCCCAGCTACTTGGGAGGCAGAGGCAAGAGACTCGCTTGAGCCCAGGAGTTGGAGGTTGCTATGAGCTGTAATGCCAGGGCACTCTATCCAGGGGGACAGCTTTGAGGCTCTGTCTCAAAAAAAAAAAAAGAAAAGAAAAGAAATGCTATTACTGTCAAGACATTAGTCCTTCCTTCCCCAAAAAGTATATCAGTTGATAGCAACTAAAATGTCCATCAGTGAGGTGATGATGGTTAAACTAATTATGTTTATATTAATAGAATCAAGGACATACAAATGTAGTCATTGATAGTATTATAAAGACTGTATAAAATCATGAAAGGTGAAGGGACAGAATAAAAAAGTACATTATAAGTACATTTACTCAAGATATGTGTGCATATGGACAAAGTCTAAAGAATATGCAAATATAAAAAGTTGTTGTATTTTAAAGTATATTTTTTTTCCTCAAGCTCCCTTCATCATTTTATTAATAATGAAAGAGATTTTTTTTAATGTGTTAGGCTTATAGGTAGCTAGAACTATGCTAAAGTCTAAACAAAAATAATCATGTAAATCTCTTTATAGTTATTGAGTATCTTTACCCTTTCCTTCAGAACATTATCAGGATCACTGAGTTAACCCAGGTGCGTGGGTGCTTTTGGGTTTTAACAGGTACCAGTCAGTGGCCCAGACCTGGAGGGCAAGCGCCTTCATCCCCAAGCTATGAAAACTCACTTCACTCCCTGGTAAGAGCCTCTTATCTGATACCTTGGAGTCTGTTTTGTTTTTCTTTTTCTTTTTTTTTCCTATTGTTGTTGTTGTTTAATAAATCTTGTATAACTATGAAGAAGCAGTAGGATAGCATTACACACGAATTCTTTGCTAACAAATGGTCTGGAGTGTAAGACACATTGAGTGTCTTTTGCCATCTGTGCTTTAGGGCATCAGGCTTCTGGTGTCGGGACAGCTGGTGTTAAAATAATAGTGTGATGGGATTTTTATTTCTTTAACAAATCTAGAGCTTAATTTTCTATACTTTTATGTTTGCATAAAAGAGAAAACTTTTTAAAAAGACAAGTGAAAGCAAAAAAATGGTTATGTTCATTCTTTTTTATATGATGGTGCTATATATAATTACATTTCTATTAAAAATTGTTATTTTGTGTGTGTTCTTATGGAGAAGAATGTTGTGCAAACCATGCAAGCAAAACATCTTTTAACAAATAAAGCAGTAAAGGAGCCTTCTTAGACACTCAGCGCATAAAGAATTTGTGGTAGAATGTTAACTACTGTTGCTTTTGTATGCTTACATTTGTTACCCAGAATTACAAAGTAGAATAAAGGCAAAATAAGTATGATTTGATAGAATGCTAAGTCATGCTCTCATTCAGTAAATTCAGGTTGCAAATAGAAATGTTCTTTTTCTGTGACTAACAGAACATTTTAAATTGAAGGAAAGTTTTCCTCTCATGTATTTTGTAAGCAAATACAAGCAATGTGCTAATAACCTTGTGACTTCCCTGTTGAGTCCCAGCCTTCTCATACCTTAATACAAGTAGTTCTCTCAGGTCTCCGCGTTAACTTTACTAACATGTTATGCTGACATGCACATCAGCTATTTCCTCATCTCTTTTGGAGTTAATCTTAACCTGTGCTTTGCCTCCTGTTCTGTCTTGACTTTGCCAGAAAAATCGAGTTGAGCAGCAACTTCACGAGCATTTGCAAGATGCAATGTCCTTCTTAAAGGATGTCTGTGAGGTACTATTTCTTTTAGATGGTGCCTTTTTTGTGTTTCAATTAATTATACTTCCCATTATTCATTTAAAATCTTCAAGCTATACAGACTCCAGTTTTTTAAAATCAAACAATTTACCATTTCAGTTTTTGTAACAGTATATAGGAATAGACTTTTGTCTCTTATGTTATTGAGAATGATCCTTTTAAAACAGCTCTACTAGCATGTGCTTTTATTTTTAAAATTCTAATATGTTTGTGTATAGGGCATGTGTATGTCCACAGATAGACAATGTCATATCTTCAATTTTGTCAAAGAATATACATGAATGTGTTTACCTTAAAACTAAATTACAACTTAAACTTGTTTGGTGGTTTTGAGGTCCCTTCCCCAAATTGCCATCATTGAGAAATCAGTATTTGAAGTATAGATTATTCTTGTTTATCACCTATAATTATTGACATAGGGCCCGGCGCACAGTGGCTCAGGCCTATAATCCTAGCACTCTGGGAGGCCGAGGCAGGTGGATTGCCCAGAGCAAGCACAAGACCCCGTCTCTAAAAATAGCTGGGCATTGTGGCGGTTGCCTCAGTCCCACTTGGGAGGCTGAGGCAAGAGAATCGCTTGAGCCCAAGAATTTTGAGTTGCTGTGAGCTATAATGCTATGGCACTCTACCAGGTGTGACAAAGTGAAACTCTGTCTCAAAAAAAAAAAACAAAAACAAAAAAAATTATTGACATAGTAGCCTTCATCTTTTCTAGAAGCAAAAAGAAACAACCTCATGGTAGATAAGTAAATTCATCTTATAAAGCAGTGATTTGTTTCTGAAGCTGTAAAAATTTGGTGTAGTCTACATACAGATAGCCATTCTTTTTTTGTTGATTTGTAGTGCAGGTAGTTGCTTTTGAAGCTATTCAATACTGCATTTCACATGCTATCTTCTACATACCCAAAGTAGGAGACATAGCGACTTAATGAGTTTAACAGATACCACCAGTAACCTCCATGGTTTTTTCAATCCATACAGCAGTCTCGAATGGAGGATCGTTTAGACAGACTGGATGATGCTATCCATGTGCTGCGGAACCATGCTGTGGGACCTTCCACAAGTTTACCTGCTGGTCATGGTGACATACACAGTTTATTGGGACCATCCCACAATACACCAATTGGAAGCCTCAATTCAAACTATGGAGGATCAAGCCTTGTTACAAGCAGTAGATCAGCTTCAATGGTAAAATAGTGCTCATCTTTTTTGTAGTAACCCCTAAACCTTATATCCTACATATTTTTCATGAAGTCTTTGGGAAAGAGGATCTTTCTTTTTGAAAGGGGAGTTAAAGAGTGGCTTTATAGGCTCAGCGCCTATAGCTCAACCGGCTAAGGCACCAGCCACGTACACCTAAGGTGGCGGGTTCGAATCCCCAGCCTGGACCTGCCAAACAACAATGACGGCTGCAACCAAAAAATAGCCGGGCGTTGTGGCGGGCGCCTGT
>CAUYTI010027642.1:0-16269 GCA_963575145.1 Galago senegalensis
TTCTGGTCTTGATGGGGACATAAACTGAATGAGAATAAGAAACCCTAGGAGTAAAAAATAAAAGGAATGAATAAAAAGAATGAAGAATGTACCCCATAAATGTATACAGTTTGTGTTAATAAAAAAATTTCAAAACCCCAAAAAAAAAAAAAAAAAAAAAGGAAATGAAACGAGCATGTCAAATACCTGCACTCCCCTATTCATGGCAGCACTATTCACAATAGTCAAGAGATGCAATCGACCCAAGTAGCCATCAACAGGTGACTGGATAAAAGAGGTGTGATGTATCTACACAATGAAATACTATCCGGTCATAAGAAAAAAGGAAATTCTGTCACTTGCAATGACATAGATGAACCTGAAGGATGTTATGCTGAGGCAGGGAAAGAAAAACACATGATCTCCCTTATATGTGGAATCTAAAAAATTGGATTCGTAAAGGCAGAAAGTAGAATGGTGGTTACCAAGGGGAAAGTGGTGGGATGGGGAGATGTTGGTCAAAGGGCAACCTCTAGTAATTCTAGTTAGACATGTGGAACAAGCTCAAGTATCTATTGTACATCATAATGATAGTTAACAATAATGTGGTTTATACTTGAAGACTGATGAGAGTAAGTTTTAACTGCTCTTACCACAAAAAATGATATGTATGTGAGGCAATGTGTATGTTAATTCTTAAACCTGATTCAATTATTCCACGGTACTTACATGCTTCACAAAATATATGTGTTAAATATAGACAATTAATTTATATTTAAATAATTTTAAAATAGTGAAAGTAAATTTTTAAAAGATTTCCACAGCAGTATCCCATTGCTGCTGCTAAGTTCTGTTGCAGTTATTTATTGCTGCCTGACAGCTACTTTACGTGCTTATAACTCTGAGTCAGCAATTTGAGCTGAACTCAGCTGGGTAGCTCTGACAGTGTCAGTCATGCAGCTTCAGGTATCTGGTTCCATGCCAGGAGCTGGATGGTGGAAGAGGACCTCACTTGCACATTTGGCACTTGGTACCAGCTGCCAATGGGCTCCTCTTTACCTGTGGTCTCTCATCCTAGAGGCTGGTCTAGGCATCCTCACACCTTTCTCTCAAGAGTCTAACCACAGCTAAAAGATGACAAAACTCAGTATGTGTTTTGTAGCTTCTGCTTTTGTCATATTAATGTTACACTGGCTAAAGAAAGTCACCTGATCAAGATCATATTTAAGGGGTGGAGGAATAAACTCCACATCTTGAGAGGAGCTACAAGGTCACATGGAAAAGAGATGGATGGAAGGACAGAAGGATGGAGAAACCACTGTGGCAACTATCTACTACCACATCATTACTCAACAAGAATGTGCAAATTAGAGCCGGAGAAACCATGACCTACACACTAATACAGCTAAAATTAAGTTGACTGACAGGACTACGCATTGCTAAAGATGTGAAGCAAATGAAACTTTCATTCTTTGATGACTGACATACAAATTGTTTCAACCACATTGGAAAACTGTTTGGTAATATCTACTAAAGCTAAAGATATGCGTCCCCAAAGGTCCAGCAATTCCACTCCTATGTTTATACTCAAGAGAAAGGAATAGATTATGTCCTAAGTAAAAACCTATGCAAGGACATTCACAGAAGCTTTAGTCATAACAGCAAAACCTACAGCATTATTCACAACAGCCAAGATACAGAATTAACCTAAGTGTCCATCAATGGATGAATGGATAAAGAAAACATGGTATATGCTATTATTTGGCCGTAAAAAATAGAAATCTTGTCATTTGCAACAACATGAATGAAACTAGAGGACAGAACTTAAATGTCCATCAAAAGAAGAATGGAATATTTCAATTGCAGTACAGTCAGGCAATGGAATATTACATGGCAATGAAAAAGAATGAACTATTGATAATGTAACATAGATAAATCTCAAAGATACTTTAATAAGTGAAAAAACAAGCACCAGGGGGCTACATATGGCTCTTTTCCATGAACAGGAAAAATAAATATATGGTGATAGGAGTTAGAATAGCAATAACCTCTGGAGACTCTGGGGATGGGGTAGACCCAAAGGGAATTTCTGGCATGATAAAATATTTTATATTTTGAAGGAAGTGGTAGTGGGTATAGATATATACTGTACATAATAAAATACATCAAGGCATACCCTGAGATTTATGAACTTCTGTATAAGTTATACTTCAACTAAAAGAACTTTAAAAAACACAAGAACCCTATGACAACAAGTAAAAGTGGAGAGCAGTCCTCCATGTCTGGAACTGTGGAATAGAGTGAGTGATCTTGAGTAACTCACCTTAACTTGTGTGCTTCAGCTTCCTTGTCTGTGAATCAGGGATGATAACAGTACCTACAGCCAAATGCCACTGTGAGGACTAAATTAAAAGATGCAAAGCTTCAGGCAGTGGTCACTATCTGTTAGCAGTAAGCTCTACATAGGTATTTGCTATCATTATCATGATAGTTGAATGTTCATCATTAGGGAAAAATATGGTCACTTTATAAGAAGAAAAGTAACAATTAGCTGGAAATTTATCAAATGTCAAAATCTCATTTAACAATCCATAGTCATGATGGGAAAGTTTAATGTCGCAATAAAAGATAGGTCAGAGATCTATCTTTATAAATGTGTAGATAGTTTCTAAACACAAATAATATGCTTGACCTGGTAGACATATGTAGAATACCATACACTTATTTCAACCACCCATGGGGCATTTATTAAAAATTGGCATATGCTAAATGCATCAGGGATTGTACTTGACTGAAACAAACACACACCCCTGAAAAAAAATAAAAAATGATGTCCAGTAAAAGTAGGAAGAGTACTTTTTTTTCATGTAATGGAATATCCAGAAATAAATAGCCTAGGGCTCATGTAGATACACAAAGACAGCAACTCTGCAGATACATTCTAACTGTCTTTTAGATTAGGGAAACAGGATGGTTGTGATTTCTGGCCACACTCTCTTTAGCCTGTGGCTTTTACCCTCATAGTCACAGGATGGTTCCTCTAGCTCTGGACATCATGTATGTTTGTCCACAAGGCAAGAAGAGATCTGGCTAAATGAAACCATTTTTGTGCAAAATCTTTCCCTGGAGGCACATCCAATGTCTTCCCCTATTAATGATTGCCAGCAGGACTGGGGGACATAGCCTCCTGCCCTTGCTTACTAGATGGGCTGGGAGATAGAGATTTTTTTAACAGTTCATTAACACCAACCTGAACTAAAAAACCAGGTTTTGTTTCTAAGGGAGAAGGAGCAATGAGGTCTCTAACTATCAGGATAAGCCACACCAGACCTAACAGTAAATCTCAACAAGTACCTAAGATATAATAACACAAAGGCGTATAATCAACTCACCATGAAGAAACCAAAAACAGAAATGCAACTAAAAAACAGCCATATAACTTGCAGGACCCTTCCAGAATTACAGAAACATTCTACATCTGGAATGAGGTGTTCGTTGCATATAAGTATACATCTGTCAAACTCATCCAATGGTATACTTAAAATGTATGCATTTCACCGTAAGTCATTATACATCTCTGAAAAATATATCCACTTGCTGTATTGAAAAATTTAATTCCAAATAATGCATGGGTCAAAGAATAAATGATAATGGAAGTTAAGACAATACTTAGGATTAAACCAAAATGAAAACATTATACATCAAAACATGGGATGCTGCTAAAGGAGTATTATGGAATAGTAATAGCCCCAAATGTTTATACTTCTACAAACTGCAAGTTAGTTATCAAGGGGCACACCATAGGAATGAGATAGAGATAAAGGCAGTCTGCCATTCCTAATGTTCTCTCTCCCTATGTGGGTCCTTTTATGCACAGTGAGTGAAGAGCTGTGTCTGAAGGCTTTTTCACATTGATTACATTGATAAGGTCTCCCCACAGTATGTGTTCTCACATGCACAAGGAGGTGTGAAGACTGACCAAACGCTCGCCCACATTCCTGGCATGTGTAGGGCTTCTGGCCACTGTGAGTCCTCATGTGCTTCCTCAGAGAGGAGGGCTCGCCAAAGGCTCGCCCACATTCCTGGCATACATATGGCTTCTCTCCAGTGTGAGTTCGCATGTGACTCTTTAGGGTAGAGAGACGACTCAAGACCTGACCACAAGTCCCACACTCATACAATTTCTCCCCTGTGTGTATCCTCTTGTGCACATTCAGGTGAGTACTTGTCCGGAAAGGCTTGCCACAATGGTTACATTCATATGGTTTCTCTCTGGTATGGGTACGCAGATGGGTCTTCAGCGATGAGTGTTCTCTGAAGGCTTTCCCACACTGGCCACATTCAAAGGGCTTCTCTCCTGTGTGAGTTCTCACATGGCTCCTAAGGGACGAGGGCTGATTAAATGCCTTCCCACAATCTTTACACTCATAGGGCCTCTCTCCTGTGTGGTTTCTCTGGTGCAAAATCAAGTTAAAGTTCCTTGTGAAGGTTTTCCCACACTGGCTGCATTCAAAGGGCTTCTCTCCAGTATGAGTTCTCAAGTGTCGCCGAAGATTTGAGGAATACTTGAAGGCTTGTCCACATTCCTGACATTCAAAACACTTCTCTGTAGTATGAGTTTTCTCATGCCTGATGAGGTCAGAGCTGTATCTGAATGACTTTTGACATTTGTTACATGCATAGATTTTATCCCCACTATGGATTTTCTCTGGCACAATTTGGTGAGCTCTCTGGAAGAAGGAATTTCCACTCTCTTGACATCCATAGAGGGACTCTCCAGCATGAAGTCTCTGGTACGGGAAAAGTAGTGCAATGTTATTAAAACATTTCTCATATTTGTTATATTTACAGAGTTTTATCCAGGCTGAGGTTGCACCTATCAACCTCATTAAGGAAAATGTGAAGACCAAAGACTTTATTACATACACAGATATTCTTCTCCAGGTGAAATGAATATTAGAGACATTCATTTCTATATCTACCACTTTTATCATTTTAGTGAGTTTGTACCATTCGACCATAGTTCCCTCAAACAGATCAGGGTGGATGCTCTGATCTGACAGAGCCATCTTTTCATAGGACTTTTTAGAAGCAGAGTTTTTCTAAATTGCTTAAGGCTAAATTAAGTTTTAAATACTCTGTATCTGTGTCACTCTTGTGAAAATGGTTACTTGTGAGCACTCTATGAAAACACAAGACTTGATCTACATTTAGTTTTCTGCTAATTTATGACATTCACAGACTCTCTCCCAAGAAATTGCTTTCTCCTGGGTGGGAAACACTTGTCTCAAATCTCTCTCAGCTATTATGCTGCTTTTCTAACCTACAGCACCCCCAGATGGTTTCTACCCATAAAAGAATTGTCCCTGGTGAATCTTACCATTCTCATGCCAAAAGATGGAATCTCCACAAAAATATCTTCACTAGGAATTGACTCTCTGAGTTGAAGTTGTGGGTCTGGAATGAATTAGAAGGAAAAAATTAAGGACATAGAGAAAGAAACTGTGAAATCAAGGTGAACAAAAATGACATTGTGGTAATCAAGGTAAGCAAGCACATGTGGATTATTTCTTTTCAAATGCTGATCCTAAATACAGGAAGAAATTTCAAAGTGCAGGAATTAACAAAAAATGAAGGAAATTTTAAGGCATGTGGCTATGGGAAGAGTTATGTAATTACAGGAACAAAGGATAAAAACAACAGGAAATTTACTCAGAAAGGATTCTATGAAAATTAACTAACTTGAAGGAAAAATATTTGCAAGAATGTATAGTAGAAAGGAAGTGGATAAAATACACACACAGAAATGTTAAAGATAATGAGGAGGTAGGACAAATATTTCTATGAAATCAGAGTAAAATATAAGAAATTAAAAGGAAAGGGAAAGAGGAAAGAAGACGGAATTGACTAAGGAGCTCTCTAGATGGGAGCTCTACCAAATAGCCCTCTGAGTCAAGGGCACTGAAAATGTTCCCCTAATTGATAATTTCCCAATCTAACTTTCCTCTCATTCCCCAGAGCTGGTGTTCACCTGAGCCATCTGGTACTTACCTGGACAGGTGTCTGAGATAACTCCTCTCTCCTTGGTCCACAGCTCATCTCTTTGCTCCAAATGGGACAATGTACAGGGTTTGTAGAGTTGTTCACCTGCTTGTGGGGATAGACACAGTGTAGGTGGGCTTCATCCACCATGACACTGGGGCAGATATTCTAAAGTCTTTAGGGTCTCTCAAGATAGGAGTAACGAAATGAAAGTACCTAAGTTCTGAAAGACACATCAAAGCTCTTTCACTGAGGAACTAAATACCAGTTTACTTCTGGGTCCCAGAGGGTGTTAGGGCTTTCTTGTCTCAAAAACCCAGGGCCAGGGATATATTTGAAAAGCCTGGATGCTTTTAACCATGGAAAGACAGAGAGCAGCAGACAAATCTTCATATCCACGCAAAGGCTACCCTAATACTACAGGTATCATGAGGTCAGGAGTTATCTGTCTTTTTACCTCTTGACTTCACAAACCCACACAGTACCAATGGCTGCTGCATGAATGTGTGGATGAAGCAATGATACCAGCCTTACCCACAGAGGCCAGGTTCCTGTAGTTCTCCAGCATCACATCTCTGTATAGGCTTTTCTGAGTGGAATCCAAAAATGCCCATTCTTCTGGGGTGAACACCACAGCCACATCTGCAAAGGTGACTGGTTCCTAAAACACATACCCATCCTGGCTCAGCCAGAGGCCACTCCCACCCATACTCAAGAGGATAGGGGAGGCTGGCAGGCCTAGGGGAGGGAGGGTTTTCAGATGAGCTTCCGAGCTCCTCCAGAATCTTCCCCTTCATGCAGGCCTCAGAAAGAAAACTCTTCTCTCTCTACTCTGCACTCCCTAAGTAATAGGAGCAAAAGCCTACAAATAATGTTGAAAACCTCTACTTCATTAAAGGACTTATCTATTGAAAGATAGCCAGAAAGTCCTTGCACCTCCTTACCCCTTCTAGGGTCCAGCAGACCTGAACGCATGGGGGGCAGGAGAGAACTATCTCATAAATGACTTAACTCTTTGCCTGGGAAGACGATGAAGACTACTAAACAAGGACAGCTCACAACCTTGCTTTGTTTTCCTTCCCAGCATCAGCAGCCTGGGGAGGGGTCTGAATGAGGGAGTGGGGTTGTTGCCAAGGTTTTTCCCACCCAATGCACAAGGCCCAGCTCCTAGAAGCCTGAAGATCAGCCCTGTGTGGCTAAGAGAGTCCAAGTAGGTCATGCAAAGGCAGTGAGGTTGGCTTCAAGCAGAGCAGAAGGATTTTAGAGTAAGAGGATTTCTTACTTACCTGTGAACAGGTAGTTGTCATCCCAGGAGCCACCATGTCTTCTTCCTCTGTGCTTTCCTCCTGGAGCCAAGCATGGTCTGCTGCAGGCAGAGCTAGTGGAGAAGAGAAGAGGCATGAGAGTCAGTGCCCAGCCCAGTGAACACAAAGGCTGCCCACCCTGTGAGTGACATGTGTGTGCATATACACATTCAGGGTGACACACACACTTTTGCACACACTAGCACACAGGGACACACACACACACAGACCAGTGCCCACACAAACTCACATAAACATACAGACACACACACACACACACACACACACACACGTCCCTCCGTATCCATATCCCAAGATCCAAAGTCTCATGTCACTGAGAGACTCCAGAGCTCCTGTGGTGCCCACCACTCCCCCTGACTCAGCCTTGGGATAGCTCTTCCACCCCAGCTGCCTGGCCCCTTCCTCTGTCTCCACTCTGCATGGCTAACATGACCCTGGGATTCACCACAAGCAGGAGACAGATGAGCCAATTCCACCCCATGAATCTACTTAAGAATAAAATGTCCTTCCCACCTGCCTTCACATGGATGCCACCCCCACTCAGGAGCAGGCATCTGCCCTCTGGCCTAGGACAGACAGGCATAGAACTCCCTGGCCATCCCTTAACCCCCTGCACCCTCACTTCTCCCTTCCAACTGGACCTTTCTTCTCAGTATTTAAGTCTGACCACATCTAATCCCTGACCCTACATGTGAGTTTTCTGGAGCTGCCATAACAAAGTATCACAAACTCTGGCTTCAAACCACATTAACTTATTCTCTCATAGCTCCCAGGAGTCCAAACTCAAGGTATAAGCAAAGCAACACCTTCTGAGACTCTACGTAGAATTTTTCCTTGCCTCTTCCAGCTTCTGGTAGTGCGGCTGAGCCTTGGTATCCCTCAGCTTAAAGACGTATCACTCCAGCCTCAGCCTCCATCAACATGTCAAGTTCTCACTGTGTGTCTCTGTCTTGGAGTAGCATTTTGCTATTCTCATAAACACATGGTCATGTGGAATTAAGGCCTACTCTCATGACTTTATCTGACCTTGATTACATCTACAAAGACCCTATTTCCAAATAAGGTCACATTCACAGGGCTGAGACTTCAACATATCTTTTGGAGGGACATGATTCAAGCCAAAACACTTTTCTCCCTCTAGCTACTGTCCTATCTCTTCATAGCTGTCAACTCCCTAAAACATTTCCTCCCAACTTATTCACTTTCCATTTCCACCACTTCAAGGGCCAACATTGCACTGAGATTCCCAGTGAATCCCACCCATAGTGGGAAATCCAGTTGATGTGTCTGTCATCTGATCTCTCTTTTCTTCTTTGTTTAGAGATAGGGTCTTACTGTTTCCTAGGCTAGAGTGCATTGGAGTCATCAAAATTCACTGCAACCTCCAACTGTGGGCTAAACTAATCCTCCTTCCTCAGACTCTCAAGTAGCTAATAATAATTGCAACCTGGTTCTTTGTACCCTCAATGAATTCCCAACAATAAAAATAAATAAATAAAAATTGACTCAAGATGGATAAGAGACTTAAATCTAAGACACAAAACAATAAAAATCTTAGAAGAAAGTGTGAGGAAAACTCTTGATGATGCTGGACTGGGGAAAGATTTTATGACAAAGACTTCAGTGGCCATTGCAACAACAATAAAAATTAACAAATACTTTGAACTTCTTTAGAAAATAATTTAGGGCTGGGCATAGTAGGTTATACCTGTAATCCTAGCACTCTGGGAAGCCAAGATGGGTGGATAGCCTGAGCTCACAAGTTTAAGACCAGCCTGAGCCAGAATGAGACTTGCATCTCTAAAAATAGCTGGGCACGGTGGCAGATGACTGTAGTCCCAGCTACTTGGGAGGCTGAGGCAAGACAATCGCTTAACTCCAAGAGTTTGGGGTTGCTGTGCACTATGATGCCATGGCACTCTACCAAGGGCAATAAAGTGACACTGTGTCTCAAATTTTAAAAAAGAAAGAAAGAAAAGAATTTAATTAATGATCTTCTTTTTATTGAATGGTAACTATGTACATTAATGCACTTCTGGGGTACAGTGTGGGGTTTTCACATGCAATTTGCAATCTGAAATACTTCCATCAAACTGGTCAACACAGCCTTCATGTCATTTTCTCAGTTATTGTTTTAAAACGTTCACATTATACTCTTAGAAAGATTCACCTGTACCCCTATAAGACAAACCTCAGAAGTGATCCCTCCAAACCCCCTCCCTCCTCCCATTCCCTCCTCCCTTCTCCCTCGCCCCTCCGCATGTTCTTAGGCTATTTGGTTATAGCTTTCATATAAAAGGTTTAGATTAGTCTCATAATAGGGGTGTGTACATTGGATACTTTTTTCTCCATTCTCGTGATACTTTGCTCAGAAGAATATTCTCCAGCTCCATCCAAGTGAACATGAAGGATGTAAAGTCTCCATCCTTCTTAATGGCTGCATAGTATTCCATGGTGTACATATACCACAGTTTGATGATCCATTCGTGGATCGATGGGCACTTGGGCTTCTTCCATGACCTGGCAATTAGGAATTGGGCTGCAATAAACATTCTGATACAAATGTCTTTGTTGTAATGTGATTTTTGGTCTCCTGGGAATATACCCAACAAAGGAATTGCAGGGTCAAATGGCAGGTCTATTTTTAGTTCTCTAAGTGTTCTCCAGATGTCTTTCCAAAAGGAACATATTAGTTTACATTCCCACCAGCAGTGTAGGAGTTTTCCCTTTTCTCCACATCCACGCCAGCATCTCTGGTTTTGGGATTTTGTGATATGGGCTAATCTCACTGGAGTTAGATAATATCTTAAAGTAGTTTTGATTTGCATTTCTCTGATGATTAAGGATGGTGAGCATTTTTTCATATATCTGTAGGCCATATGCTGGTCTTCTTTGGAGAAATTTCTCTTCAAGTCCCTTGCCCACCCTGAGATGGGATCACTCATTTTCTTCTTGCTAATACATTTAAGTTCTCTATGGATTCTGGTTATTAAACCTTTGTCGGAGACATAACCTGCGAAAATCTTCTCCCATTCTGAGGGCTGTCTACTTCCCTTACTTACTGTGTTCCTGGCTGTGCAGAAGCTCTTTAGTTTGATCAGGTCCCAATAGTGTATTCTTGATGTTGCTTCAATTGCCTGGGGTGTCCTCCTCATAAAATGTTTGCCCAGGCCAATTTCTTCAAGTGTTTCCCCTACACGTTCTTCAAGTATTTTTATGGTTTCATGTCTTAAGTCTAAGTCTTCAATCCAGTGAGAGTCTAACTTAGTTAATGGTGAAAGGTGTGGGTCCCCCTGAGGGCAGGGGCTCCACCCAAGAAAGTTAAGTGCACCCTGCCTGTGGCTGCTGTCTGGAATGGCATGCTGCTCAGGATGCCACTGTTTCTGCACTGGCATCCCCTGAGCTGACTCTCCTCTCCTCATGCGCGCACCACAGTCAGCACAGTACAGCACCAGCCATTTCCCACTCCACTTCTCTCAAGGAGATGCCCAAGAATCAGGACTCCATAGGTAATAAACCTCCAGATCTCAGAGCGTGTGGGTGGATTCTCCTTGGAGTTCAATGTTGAAGGTGGGGAATATATACATATTTATACAATTTTACAGTTTTATGCCTGGCTAGAGGGTGCCATGGCACGCCAGCAGGGGTAGGAGGTCCAGTTTTTAGGGGGTCTCTCCCGTGGAATAGAGTGGGAGGAAGTTTGATCTCTGCTCGCTTGTTTGCATGGAGTAAACTGCGCGAGCCCTTGTTGTGGGGGAGGGGACTCCCGTCACTTGATGGTGGGTTTTGTACCTTTTGGTTGTATTTTGGGGGTTGCAGCTCACCTCAGGAAGGTTGAAGTGTGCTCTTCAATCTTCTCTCTTGTCTCTGCTCCAAACCATCAGTTAATTTGCTAAGCTTCTGTCCTTTCAGCCTCCTTCTGGACTGGAGCGTCTGTAAAAAGCCGCTGCAGTCTGCTATCTTGGCTCTGCCCCTCAAATACCTTTTTTAATTCCTTAAGCTCTGCTATATCTTTCTTCATTATGTCCATATCCTTGGTGATTTTGTCTTTGAATTCATTAATTTCTTGAGACAATTTCTGAATGATTTTTTGGTTTTCTGTTTCCATCTTTTCCTCCATTACAATTATCTTATTTGCAATCCATATTTTAAATTCTATTTCTGACATTTCAGAAATTTCTGAAATTTCTGAAATTTCTAAATTTTTCTGACATTTCAGCAATTTCTTTGTGGGTGGAATTTTCTAGTATATTTTCTTTGACATTCTCCAGGAGGCATTGATCTGCTCTGATTTTTCATGTTGCCAGAGTTCTTCTGCTGGTTCCTCCTTATGAGTATTTTCAGCTTCTACCTTTTTTTTTTATTTCTTAATATGTTAATTGTACTTTTTATTTGAATTGACTTTTTTAGTTGAATTTGACTCACTGTTCCAGTGTCACTGATGCACTAACAAAGGCAGGCAAGTGGTGAATCTGCAGCCCTAGACAGTGTTGCTAGGAGAGAAGAATCAGTGCTGGCCCAGAGTTGTTCTTCCAGTGCTGGCTGCACCCAACAAATCTAGTGCAAAAGGCTGCCCAGCTGTCAGCACTGGCCCACAGTTGAGGAGAGATGTTTATGTGCTGGACACCATCCAGCCAATAGAGAACTGAGGGCTGCAGCTCTGTGGACAGCGTAGGCCCAAAGCTCAGACATCTGGTTGCTCAGGCACCAGGCACCACCTACCTAGTCAAGGTCAGGGGGCTGCCACCCAGTGGGGGACACTGGTATAAAGTTCAGGTAAGAGTAGCTCAGGCATCTGGCCTCACCCACTCAATTGATCTCAGATAGCCTCCACTTGGTGAAGAGTACTAATCAAAAGTTCAGTCTAAAGTCGCTTAAACTGGGCGGCACCTGTAGCTCAAGGAGTAGGGCACTGCCCCCATATACCAGAGGTGACAGGTTCAAACCTGGCCTCAGCGCCCCCAAAAAACCAAAAAACAAAAAAAACCCTGCAAATAAATAAATAAATAAAGTCACTTAAACCTTGCCCTCCCCACCCAACTGAGCTCAGAGAGCCCCCCATGGTGGAGGCCAGAGGTCCAATGTTCAGCCCAAAGTCACTTAAACCTCAGCCCCACCTACCCAGTCAAGCTCAAAGAGCCTCAGCTGGCAGATGCCAGAGGGCTCAAGTTTAGTCCAAAGTCACTTAGACATCTGCCTGCCCATCCAATCAAGCTCATAGAGTTGTGCCTAGCAGAGAGGGCAGCTCCAAAGTTCAGTCAAAAGTCAAAGTCATTTAAGCACTGACCCTTCCCACCCAGTGGAGCTCAGAAGTTGTCCTGGAGGGCAGAAAACAGATCTGCTTGAGAATTCCTGAGGAGTTGAAGATGTGTAGTTCACCATCTCCCCACCAAAGTTTGGACCGCTGTGTTACTGTTCTCAAGCTGCAGCTTGGAGGCTGGCAGACTTCCTGAACTTCTTTCTCAGTGAGCTGGTCAAACACTCCAGACTCTACCGAGGGCAATCCTTCCAGCAGTAAGGGTGGGGGGAGGGCGATCTTGGTGCTCAGGGTTTCAGGAAAAATATTTGGCTTTTTGTGCCAGACAGAATGGAGCTGAGGTTCAGTGGTGTGACTTCAATAATGGAAGACTGGGAACTAGTGACTGCTCTCTTGAAGAGTAAGGTGAGCAGACTTTTGAACCCTGTTCTATGGTGAGCTGGTTGCCCACCACAGAGCTCCTGTTTGGGGAAATGGGTCTTTCTTACTCTGGGAGCTGGGATCATACCTGCTATTTTTCTTCCACTTTCTTATTTCTGCTGCTTGATTCAGCCTGGATGATGTGTACCTCACATAGTCCTCTCAGTGTGGATCTCCTCACATTTGGCTTCCATCTATTTCAGTCCAATATCTCTCCCTTTGAGCGTGAACCTTCAGCAAAAGCTGCTTGAAGTCAGTCATCTTCCCACAATTCTAGAAGCCTGTACTTCTAACCAGGTCCAGCTATAAATCAGAGTCCTGTGACCTCTCTCCTTGGGTTTGATTAATTTGCTCACTGAACTCAGAGAAGCACTTTGCTTGCATCTATCCATCTATTATATAGATATTACAAAATATACAGGTGACCAGCAAGATGGAAAAGATGTATAGAACACAGTAGGGGTGAAGGGAAGGTGGAGCTTCTAAGCCCTCTTTGAGCATGTCATACCTCAGGAATCTCCCAGTTTTTCAGCTATTTAGGAAGCCCCTGGATCCATGTTTTTCTGGATTTTGATGGGCACTTCATTACTTAGGCATGACTGTTTACAATATTGGCCCTTGGTATCAACTCAACATTTACCTTCTTCCCCTCCTTGAAGGTGAGATGTGATGGAAATGTACGTTTTAACCCCTTAATCTCACGGTTTGTTTCTGCAGTAAACAGCTCCCCTCCTGAGCCTATAGGAGCTGATCAAGAGTCACCTCAATAGAACAGAAGATGCTACGATGGCCCAGGGAATTCCAAGGGATTTAGGAGTTTAGTCACATGCTTCTGATACTCAGGAAATTTCAAAGGTTTAGGAATTGTGTGTCATAAACTGGGGTGAAAGATCAAATATCAGAACAAAAGATTTTCCTCGTGTGCCTATTTCTTAGGAAATTACAAGAGGTTTAAGAGCTCTGTTTCAGGGACTGTGGCTGCTCCTTAATCTCTGTATCTACTAATCATTTAAAAAAACTGACTTTTGGCTTTTTAAATTATTTCTATCATTTTTCTGTTTTCTTTTGCATTGGTTTCTGCCCTTACAAATTCATTCCACTTTATTTGTATTTAATTTTTGGTTTCTTAACTTGTTGATTTGGTAGCTTAAATAATGAATTTTTAAACCATCTCCTTTTCCTAATGAATGCATATAAATCTTCAAATTTAACTATAAATTAGAGCTATATATTTCCCTGTAAGTACTGCCATGGATGAATCCTGCAAATTTTTGATATGTTAGGCTTTCATTTTCATTCAGTGAAAAATATTTTAAAACTTCATGTGTGATATATGGTTAAACTGTGTTTTTTTATTTCTGTATATTTGGAGCTCTTCTAGGTGTCTTTGTATTAATAGTCCTTAGTTTTATTGTGTATTTTTTAATCAAAAAACTATGTTGAACTTTGCCAAATACTTTTCTGCATCAGTTGAGTGGATCACATGATTTTTAACCTTTGTTCTGCTAATGTGATGAATCCCAATGATTTATTTGTATATGGCAAAACAGTATTGTATACCAGGGATAAATCCCATTTGGTCATGATGTATAATACTTTTCATGTGTTCTTGTCTGATGGGAAACTCTTTAGAATTTAAATCCTTTTGAATTAATTGAGACATGTCTTATAGTCTATTTTGATAACTGTTCCATGTGAGCTTAATATCTGCATGCTGAATGTGGTGTATAATAAAGACTAAAGTAACAGTCACTTAAACAATTGCTTAACTTTATTTCCTTAACAGTTTGAGGATACAGAGCTCAGGGCTGCTGTGGTTGTTCCATGGCAGCTCTGCACTCTGCCATCTTCAACACCCAACTTCTGTCTTGTGTTACAAGACAGGTGCTCTACCTTTTTTCTTTTCTTTTCTTTTTTTTTTTTTTTGAGACAGAATCTCATTTTTTTGCCCTTGGTAGAGTGTCATGGCATTAGAGCTTACAGCAACCTCCAACTTTTGGGCTTAAGCGATTCTCTTGCCTCAGCCTCCCAAGTAGCTGGGACTACAGGCACAATGCCCAGCTATTTTTTGTTGCAATTTTCATTACTGTTTTTTTTAGCTGACCAGAGCTGGATTTGAACCACCCACCCTCAGTACATGGTGCTGGCACCCTATCCACTGAGCCACAGGCACCACCCAGGTGCTCTAATTCTATATCCTCTTACTAAGCAAGGGGAGTGGGATGAGTGGAGAAGTAGACAGAATGCTCACTTCTTTTTTTTATTATTAAATGATAGTGTGTACATTAATGCAATCATAGGGTACAGTGTTGTGTTTTCATATACAATTTGAAATATTTTCATCAAATTGGTTTACATAGCGTTTATGTCATTTTCTTAGTTATTGTGTTAAGACATTTATATTCTACTTTTAGAAAGATTCACTTGTACCCTTGTAAGATAAACCATAGAGGTGATCCCTCCAATCATTCTCTCTCCACCCATCCACTCTCCTCCTCTCCCCTCCCTCCTCCCCATATTCTTAGTCTATAATTAGGTTATAGCTTTCATATGAAAGCTATAAATTAGCTTCATAATAAGGCTGTGTACATTGGATACTTTTTCTTCCATTCTTTTGATACTTTGCTAAGAAGAACATTTTCCAGCTCCATTCATGTAAACATGAAGGAGGTAAAGTCTCCATCTTTCTTTATGGCTGCGTAGTATTCCATGGTGTACATATACCACAATTTATTGACCCATTCGTGGATCGATGGGCACTTAGGCTTCTTCCATGACCTGGCAATTATGAATTGGGCTTCAATAAACATTCTGATACAAATATCTTTGTTGTAATGTGATTTTTGGTCTTCTGGATATATACCTAATAAAAGAATTGCAGGATCAAATGGCAGGTCAATTTTTAGTTCTCTAAGTGTTCTGCAGACATCTTTCCAAAAGGAACATATTAGTTTGAGAATGCTCACTTCTTTTTATTATTAGTAGTAGTAGTAAATGATAGCTGTATACATTACTGCAAACATGGGGTACAGTGTAGTGTTTTCATATTCAATTAGAAATATTTTCATCAAACTGGTTAACGTAGACTTTGTGTCATTTACTTGGTTATTGTGTTAAAACATTTATACTCTAGTTCCAGAAAAGTTCACTTGTACCCTTGTTAGACAGACCATATAAGTGATCTTCTAGTCACCCTCCCACCACCCATCCACCCTTCTCCCCTCCCCTCCCCTGGAATGGATTTCT
>CAUYTI010027646.1:0-14107 GCA_963575145.1 Galago senegalensis
ACAGGCGCCCGCCACAACGCCCGGCTATTTTTTGGTTGCAGCCATCATTGTTGTTTGGCGGGTCCGGGCTGGGGATTCGAACCCGCCACCTTAGGTGTACGTGGCTGGTGCCTTAGCCGGTTGAGCTATAGGCGCCGAGCCTCCAATTCTAACTCTTTAAAACTCAACTAGAAATAAATAGGTACTATAAAACATAAAATTTCAAGAGTATTTAAGTGAATGACAAAATGGAACAAAGTCTATTGAGATGAACTTAAAAGTTTATAATACAAATGCATCTTGGTTTAAATTGGTAAGTCTGGGTTAAAGGTACATGGGAGTTTCTAGAACTATCCTTGCAACTTTTCTCTAAGTTTGTATTTCTATCAGCCTAAATTACGCCAAAGTGAAATTATAACAAAATCCATAAAGTTACCTACCAAAAAAAGTATTCATGAAAATCAGAATGATTCTCTAGTCACACTCACGAAGTGGGGTGGAGCTCACCAGCGTACTCTGGGACAGAGTCATCAGAGGGGCAGGGCAGCAACCCTCCCTTCTGGACTGTACCCTCCAAGTTAGCCGATAACTTGTCTCTGGGGACAGACTAATGTGAGTGCACTTCCCTCACCGGGACACCTTCTGTGAAGCAGCCATCTCCAGGGGGGAAATGAGCTCCAACGTGTTTGAGGAGAGAGAAAAGAGTGAAGTCACTTTAGAAGATTCTGGCCCAGAGGTGTGGAAGGAGCTCACTGCTGAAGAATCCACTCGTTCTAGCCTCTGAGCTGTCAGGACAGAGGGGACCAGGGTTCTTTCATCAGCAAACATTTCCTGGCCCTTTGTTATCTGCTAGTCACAGTGTGGGCAGGTAAGGGGAGGCAGCCCCTGCCCTCCCTGAGCATCCAGTCTGGGAGGGGACTTGCTCCTGGTAAGGAAAGAGTGCAGGCAAGCAGTGGAGTGGTAGTTTTCCAGCTCCTGGATTTCCGCAAATGGAGCTTCAACCTCTGGACCTTCTGTGTCCTGCAGGGAACCAGGCCAAGGAGGCAGGAAGGCAGCACCCTTCCTAACTTGTTTTGGGATGAAAACTTCATCACTGGAATAAAGGACTGATTTTCAAGAGAGACCCAGGCTTTTTAGAAAGGGAGAGTCCATCATTGCTGTATTGTTCCCTCTCTGTGTCCCCAGCATACTTTCTGAACAAGGCAGTGGTGAAGATCTGGGAAGGTGGGCTGGGGTGTAAATGCACCTGTGAAGCTGTCCCACTGTTCCTTGTTCCTCTATCCATCATGTGAGCCCAGTGAGACAAGGCAGGTTTAAGAAAAGCAATTTAGCTGCTCACAAAGAGGAGCAGGGAATAGAAGATTCTTGGTGTTCATGGCAGGATGATCCCCCCAAGATGAAGAAAGCTGCCCATGGAGGAGAGTCTCCTTGTATACACCCCATGTGGCACTGATGCTGAGACACCCCCCCCAGCACCCTGCCCTTGATTTTATGCCCCAGGGCTCACTGGCAGTGCTAGGCCAACCAAGACCATGGCACAACCTGTCCTTCACTCCCCCTCAGACTCAGGTACCCCTGTTAGCAGAACCAGTTGGCTTCATATGCCTACTGACCTGATTTTGGCTGCAAAAGTCTGTCCCTCAGATTCATTGAAAAATTAAATGACACAAACCTCTGGGCTTCACGATAGAGTCAGGTCAAGACACACTTCACTAGGTGCAGGAGGACCATTACCACAGCAGGTGGACAGGCTGGCTGGGGCAGTGACGTGATCTCACATCCCAGCCTCCAAAAGTTGCTAAAGTGGTCAAAGAAGGGCCCATCAGATGGCTCCACTGTGTGCTGCCAATGGGGCGGCCTGTTTCCAGATCTCTTCCACCGTATCTCTAAAATCCTCAAGGTACAACCAGAGGTGTTGGGAATAATCCACCTTAGCTTGTGAGCTCAGTGGATTCTGTTGGACCTCAATGGCCAAGGTGGCAGCATTAGTCATCTCCCCCATAGTCAATGACACGTTGGATGCCATTTTCCCAGGACATATGCTTCTGCCAGGTGTGAGGACATGGACAGCAGAGTGGAAGCAGCTGTCATTGTCTTCCTGGTAGAGTCTTAGGCAGCTGCAGTGTCAGAGGTGGCAGCCCTGTCCATTTAGAGTCACTGTGCACAGGCACTTGAGGATCCAAAATTCCCCGAGAGCACAGCACATCTGAGGATGCCAGAGTTCCTTAGTGTAGTATGGCCATGAAAGACACACAAGCCAGGAAAGCTCGTGTGACTTCAGTTGGGGAACAGTCATTACAGAGGCTCCAGTCCAACAGTACAGACTCTAGGTCTGATTCAGACAGGAGTTATGGAGCAGGGTAAGGGCACATGGTGGACATACTTTCCTGCACCACTGGCAATGTACAAAGTCTTTTATGTCTATGTTCTAGGTAACCCACACTGAGGGTGTCACTCTCCAGTCGGTACCACTGGTAATTGTTGGGACCCCTTCAGATTGGCAATGGGCCACAGGTGGACTATTCAGTTCTGGAAATTTCCAGAACACCTGGCTGGCAAATTCAGCAGTGCTAGAGATCACATGAGAAGGTCAAAGCTCCTAAGACTGGAAGGAAGGCTTAGAGGAATATTATGCTTACTCAGCTTGTGGGCAATTATCCTTTCTTGAAAGTTTGCTGACACCAGGAAGACACCACTAGCACTGCAGGCCCTGAGGCATGTCTAGTGAGGTGGGGCAGAGGGAAAGGTCTGAGAGGGAAGTCCCCTGCACTTGAGGAGAGAGAGGCTGGGCAAACAGGCAGAAGGCCTGGCTGGTCCACACCCAGGGTGAAAAACCAGCCAGAAGGGAGTACTTCGGTCTAAGTGTCTCAATGTCAGGCAGCTGTGAATGTAATCCTAGCTCTGCCAATTGCTGGGTCAGTAAACCTTATCAAGCTTCTTAATCTCTGAGTCTCCTCATATGCAAAGTGGAAATAGCAATCACCTGTGTTATAGGATTGTTATGAGAAACAAATTAGATCAGTTATACAATGTCTAAAACTCAACAGCAAAATCGTCAACAAACATAGTGATCCCAGAATTGGTTTAATTCATTTTTTTAATAAAAACAATCCCAGAGCATATATTATCATTTTGAAATAGCATAAGAGTAACCATATGCATACATATTTTAGAAAGATACTCCCAACAAAGTATGCCCCCAAATCCTGTATTTCCTTCTCAACAATTTCCTACTTCATTGATCATTTCTAGTTGGAGACACTTTGTAGCAGAGTGATATCTCCTTTAAGCATGATCTGACCCAGTTGTCTTCTTGACTTTGTTTTAGAATGAATCTTTTCAGTATCATCTCATACGAGGTTCATATACTCATCAACGGCAATGATGCAGCCCTCCATCCACATATCCACTTGTCATAGAACCACAGTTGGACCTGGGGTCTATTTTGTAAGTGTCTAAAGATGAGGTTGATGGGCTGCACCAGCACCTTCTGCACTTTCTGTCCCTGGCCACAATAATGGGGGAATCTCAGAAAGAGCACACTGACCCCCATGCCACCTTAGAAAGCAACTTTGTTTTAATTCATAAATAGAATGATCAACAAGGAAATATGTTAAAAAAAACTGATTTGAAGAATATTTGAGAATATATAAGCACAGTCAGGAAATGAATGCCTACATAATATCCTTAAGGCTCTCTTTTTTTTCTTTTTGAGATAGAATGTCAGTTTGTTGTCCTTAGTCAAGTGTGGTGGCACCACAGCTCACAGCAACCTCAAACTGTTCCACACAAGCAATCTTCTTGCCTCATCCTCTGGGTAGCTGGTACTACATGCCCCCACCACAGCACTGGGGTTTTTAGTTTTTGGTTTTTTTTTTAAGAGATGTGCTCTTGCTCTTGCTCAGGCTCATATAGAACTCCTAAAGTCAGCTAATCCACCTGCCTCAGTCTCCCAGAGCGCTGGGATTATAGGCGTGAGCTACCAGGCCTGGACCCCTTAAGACTTTTGACTTTTAACAGGTTGAGACAAACTTAAACATTTTGGGTTTTAATGCATTGACTGGGCAATAAAACTACAGTGCCTCATCCAGCACATATAAATTGTCTGTTTCTTCTTCTTCTTCTTTTTTTTTTTTTTTTTTTTTTTTTTTTTTTTTTTTTTTGCAGTTTTGGCTGGGGCTTTGTTTCAACCCACCATCTCCAGCATATGGGGCTGGCACCCTACTGCTTTGAGCCACAGGTGCCACCCTTGTCTGCTTCTTTATCTGTTGTGAATTGTTACACCAAGATACTTCACCAACCACTTTTTCTCAAAAATGTCAGATGAGGACAAATAGTAGGAACCTACTTTTTATCCAGACAGACAGCATGAAATAAAAAATATGAGCAATCTCCATTTTATCTTTCTCTGCTTTGACATATTTTCTTTCACACTGACTTGCAGCTGGAGCCCAGTAAGTATTGGCAGCTTTCCCTCCCCTGTTCAGCCTGTTTGAATTCAGACAGAATTCACCCAGCCTGAAGGCCAGACATGCACTGGGATCTGGACCCAGTGAAAAGGGCTCTGGGTCCCAGGCTGGATGATGCTCAGGGAGATCTTTCCACTGTAATAGACACCTTTGCTCTGCTGCAAGAGAACAATTGCCTGACTCCAGACCCTCTTCGTGTCCTTTGGGACCTTGGTCACAGCCACTAGGAACATAGTGGAAATCGGGCGCCTTGGGTGAAGAAGCTGGAAGGAAAAGCAAGATTTCACACAGGTCATCCTGTGCCATGGTATCACAGTGTTGTGCCCAAGAGTTCCACAAAGGCCACACTGCAAAGCAAGTCAAATTTACAGCAGAATCTTTTTTAATTGAAGGGCTGGCTGGTGACTGCCTCAGTTTCCCAGCATGTGGTTTCTGAGACTAACACCAAGTGCTTAAGGAGTTGGATTTTTAAAGCTTTGTCTGCATCCTGGTTGGCACACAGGCTGTCCAGGTGCATTCAGGTGGAGGTAGCAAGCAAGGAAGCATTGTACGGAAGCAGAATTTTCCAGTTAGTTAGCCTTATGTCATATGTCTTTGTTTCAATATTTTCCCATACATCTTAATTTCAGTACTTTTCTTTTTCTTTTTTTCTTTCTTTTTTTTTTTTTTGGAGACAGAGTCTCACTCTACCTGGTTGGGCTCGGTAAAGTGCCATGGCATTCCAGCTAACAGCAACCTCCAATTCTTGGGCTTAAGTGATTCTCTTGTTTCACCCTCTGACATAGCTGTGACTACAGGCACCCATCACAATGCCTGCCTATTTCTTTCTTTCTTTCTTTCTTTTTTTTTTTTTTTTTGAAGTTGTCATTGTTATTTAGTTGACTTGGGTCATGTTCAAACCTGCCAACTACTGTGCTACAGGCCCTGAATCATTTTCAGTACTTTTCCTCCGTATATATTTCTCTCAATATTCTCTCCACCTGGTATTGTATAAAGGTTAGTCAAAACATGGACTAACCATGTTTTCCTTCAAGTCGGTTCCTTTCCCAGGCCCAGGAGTTAGTCAAGCAAGAAGTCAGTGAGTAATTTGCCATCTACCTTGGGAGTGAACTAGACTTCCTCCATTTTGTTGAGGGCTTGTGGCTTTTCTACTTTAGCCTAGGCCAATAGCTTACAGCAACCTGAAACTATTGAGCTCAAGTGATCCTCCTGCCTCAGCCCCCAAAAAGTTGGGACTACAGGCATGTGCCACAATTCCTGATTAGTTTTTCTATTTTTAGTAAAAACAGTGTCTTCCTCTTGCTTAGACTCGTCTCCATCTCCTGAGCTTAAGTTATCCTTCTACTCCAGCCTCCTAGAGTGTGTACTACAGAAATATTTCTGGGGACTCATTTAGTGTCAGGTGTGGTGAAAGGCTCTGGAAATACAACTATGAACATGACAGAGTCTCTCAGGTTGGACACAGTTTAGTTCAGATGGAATTTGTTCAATAGGAATTTACTATAGCGGGAGCATAACAATATTTTAGTATAAGTATTTATTTTCCACTCACAACAGGAGATTCTAGATTCAAGAGTTACATCAGAAATGTACTCAGGGCATTGAATTAATGCAAGAAGAGGACAGGGACTGCTGGTGAAACTCAGTTGGGGGTGAAAGGGAGGAAAGTTAGGTGTGTTTGTCCCATCTAAATATCTTCAAAAATGATAAAGATGATGATTAGGTTTTGGCAGAAATGTTTTTGAGTATGGACTTAGAAAGTGGTTAGCTTAAAAATGGCACAATGTAAGAACTCAAAAAATGTATTTTCTCACTGTTATTGTTTTTACTGTTATTATAGTTGAGTGAACTAAGATTTGTGATGTGGGTAAAAGAAGAAAGAAAGAAACCAAAAATCAGTTTGAGAAAATACAAAATCATTGAACAGACAATTGGCATAACATCTCAACACAACTCAATATGTCCCTGGTGATCTAGTATTATAAAGTACCATGTTAGTGATGTTAAAAGAAAAGCTCAATACACTAAAAGCCAATTTGCTGAATCACCAGTTCACCAAATTCACCAAATTTATGGGTTGTGGTGTACTTCAATAAGAATTTTAAATAATTGTATTGAATGAGTTCACCTTTAATCTTGGAGAAGGAAAATGCTACACTTTTGAAATATGCAAAGCAGGGACTAACCATGTTTTCATTCAAATTAAACAAACTGGAGTGGGAGCAGTGGCTCAGGGCTGTAATACTGGCACTCTGGGAGCCTGAGGTGAGTGGATTGCTTGAGCTCAGGAGTTGGAGACCAGCCTGAACAAGAACAAGACATCATCTCTAAGAAAGAGCCATGGGTTATTGTAGGAGTCTGTAGTCTCAGCTATGTGGGGGCTGAGGCAAGAGAATTGCTTGAGCCCAAGAGTTTGAGGTTCCTGTGAGCTATGATGTCAAGGCACTCTACTGGGGGTAAGAAAGTGGGACTCTCTCAAAAAAAAAAGGGGGGGAGGAGGGTAGATGGCCAACTGAAGCCAGGTTTACACAGAGTCTTCTGTCTAGAAGGAGAGTTAAAGGACAGAAGTTTAGCAAGTAAGGTGATGGTTTGGAGCTGAGCCAAAAGAAAAGGTTGAAAAGTGCACATCACCCCTGCTGAGGTAAGCTGCTCCCCCAAGGAAATAAATAATATGTACAAAGCCCTTTGCCAAGTCAACGGGAGTCTACTCCCCATCAGAATGGTTTACAGTATACTTTCTACAAACAAGTGAGCAGAGTTCAGATCTCCTATTTTATACCATGAGAGAGACCCTATAAAAACCAGAACTCCTTCCCCAGAGAGGACCCACTAGTGTGCCATGGCATTCTATTGCCAGGCACAAAACTGAACATGTACACTACCCAAAATTCTGAATTTCCAGTACTCCTCTCCACTCTCAACCTGTGGTCTGAAAGCCTGTCCCCCACGGAGTCCAGATTCTTGGGCATTTTCTCAAGAGGTGTGGACAGGGCATGGGCTGTTACATTTCTGATTAATCAGGGCTTGGGTGTAGAGTGGGGACTGTGGAGCAAGGGAGCCATAGGAGAGAGGGAGAGACAGTGCCCAGCATCAGCAGTGGGTACAAAAGAGTTCACACCCCTGGAGATGTTTTGGAGAGACACTTCCCACCTCTCTTAGCAAGCAGAGGAAACCAGACCTCTGCTCTGGTGGCGGCCATGGGCAGACCAATTCTGGGGCGGAAACACGGGCCCCATGAACAAAGGATATGCCTGATATGGTACCTGCCTGGGTGGAAACAGAGAATAGAATCTGTGTGCATGCAGAAACAGCATACTCCCAGGGTGGGGCTGAGTCAAAATTGCTGCTTTTTTGAGCTCAAGCTGCAACTTTCCCCCAGGCAAGCATAGCTGGGACAAAAAGCAAGTGTGGCAGCAGCATTAGCTCAGGGAAGAGCAGCAACTGAGAGCTGTTAGTGAGCTCTAACTGCACCCATCCCATTACAGAGTGCAGTGGAGACAGGGAATTGGCAGAGTGGCAGTGTCACAGGGTGGGCTGAGTCGTAGTTTCTGTGAACTCAAACAGCACCTGGTCCACAGAGGAATTTAGCAGAATAATACAGAAATGCAAATTCTGTGAGAATATAAGTGGCAGCAACATCAATTAGGGGTGGGGCTGGAACTGAGTGAAATTCCCAGCCTCCATTAAGCACCTATGGTAGGTCAGGCTTAGGTTCCCCCTGCCAGCTGATGGCAGACTGCAGCAGCCTGGCCAAGGAGACATAGATCTCCCAGTGACTCAGGCAGACACAAACCTCTGGTGCATGTGCTCATTGGAGGGAACTGGGTCACAGCCCTGTGGGGTTATCAGTGACTGGGAGTGACAGAGGTGTAAGGTGGAGGAGGAGACATCAACTTTCCCGGACTAATTCATTTGCTGGGTGGGCCTTTTGACTCCACAGAGCACCAGAGCAAGTAATACTCAAGCTGTAAGCAGACCCCTGCTATCTAGTGGCTGGACACCTTTTGAAATTTCCCACTTGATACTGGGTGCTGACTGGGACAACTGAGTTGGAACTCTTAATCTGGGCCAACAACCTGAGGCTTTTCCAAGGTGGTACCCTGGTTGTGTTGTTGTGGGAAGGTTTGAGTTTCCTTTTCCAATTGTTGCCCATGAGGGGCAGGGTGTCCTAGTTGCTGGTATTTCTCCACAGCAGATACTTCAACCCAGAGTTACTGATTCATTAGGATTGGACAGAGACCACTTGAAAACAATACAGAGCCTCTTAGACCCATCACACCAAGCACATCCCCCATGTCTCAGGCCATAGTACTGTACAGGTCCTCTGAAAATCTATAGGGGAAAACCTACAGTCACCTGTCCTAGCTCTTGGGAAAAGGGTTAGTAAATCACTACTCCAGGAGATCACAACCCAGTTTCATCTTATCTGCTCACCTAGCCAAATGGTGAAAAATAATCATGGGACAGAATCAGCAGAACAACTCTGGCAACATGAATAATCAGAGTAGATAAACTCCCCCAAGGAATGACAGTGTGGACACACCAGAAGATCCCATTCATAAACAAATGGCTGAGATGTCAGAAATTGAATTCAGGATTGCAAATAAGATTAATAGAATGGAGGTAAAGTCAGGATTAGAAATTCAGGGAGCATTTCAAAAGTAGTCTCAAGAATTCAATGAATTCACAGATAAAATCACCAAAGATTTTGACACATTGAGGAAAGAACTTACAACCCTCAAAGATCTGAAAAATACAGTAGAATCCCTCAGTAACAGAATGATGCAAGCAGAAGAAAGGATTTCTGATGTTGAAGACAAAGCTTTTGAACACTCCCAAATGCTCAAAGAGGAGGACAAGTGGAGAGCAAAAATGTATCATTCTCTTAGAGAGCTCTGGGATAATTTGAAGAAAGCTAATATTCAACTTATAGGAAGTCTTGAAGGCAATGAGGTTGCTTTGATAGGGACAGATGCTCTAATCGAAGAGATAATAGAGGAGAACTTCCCAAACATGGCAAGAGATTCTGAAATTTAGATAGCAGACAGTTTCAGAACCCCAGCACAAGTCAATCCAAATAAGGTATCCCCCAGACATATTATAATTAAGTTTGCCAAAGTTAATTTGAAGGAGAAAATTCTGCAAGCACCCAACATAAGAAAACAATAACCTATAAGGAGAAAAATGTTAGAATGACTGCAGATCACTCTGCTGAAAATTTTCAAGCTGGAAGAGGATGATCATCGACCTTTAAACTCCTAAAAAAAAAATACCTTTCAACCCAGGATCCTGTATCCATCTAAACTGAGTTTCATTTATGAAGGAGAAATTAAATAATTTAAAGACATTCACATGTTGAAGAAATTGGCCATAACTTAACTAGCTCTCCAGGATATTCTCAAACCTATCCTCCATAATAACCAGCATAATTCTCTACCACCAAAGTAAACTCACTTAGAAACTTTTGAACAAATTCCAACTTCTACAGTGGTGAAAGGTTTAAAGATGTTCAGTGGACTTTTGAAAGTACTCAAGTACTCAAAATACTACCAGGCTTATCAATAATCTTGATTATTGTGAATAGCTTAAATTGTCCTCTACAGAGGCACAGGTTGGCTGACTGCATACAAAACTCAGGCCATATATCTGCTGCATTCAAAATTTTGTCTTACCTTAAAAGATAAATAGACTCAGAGTGAAAGGATGGTCATCAATAATTCAGGCAAATGGAAATCAGAAAAAAGCAAGTGTTGCAATTTTATTCACAGATATAATAGGCTTTAAACCAAAAAAAGTAAGGAAAGATAAGGATGGTCACTTTATATTTGTTAAGGGTAACACTCAACATGATGACATTTCAATTATTAACATTTATGCACCCAACCAGAATGCATCTCAATGTATAAGAGAGACTCTAACATACATAAGCAACTTGATTTCCTCCAGCACCATAATTGTTGGAGATTTTAACACCCCTTTGGCAGTGTTGGATAGATCCTCCAATAAGAAACTAAGCAAACAAATTTTAGACTTAAACTTCACCATTTAACAATTGGATTTAACAGACATCTATAGAACATTTCATCCTAACAAAAATGAATACACATTCCTCTCATTAGCACATGGAACACCCTCCAAAATTGATCACATCTTAGGTCATAAGTCTAACCTCAGCAAATTTAAAAGAATAGAAATTATTCTTTACATCTTCTCAGACCATCATGGAAGAAAATTTGAACTCAGTAACAACAGGAATCTGCAGACTCATACAAAACATGGAAACCAAATAACCTCATGCTGAATGATAGCTGGGTCACAGATGAAATTAAGAAGGAAACTATCAAATTTTTAGAAGAAAATAATAATGAAGACATGAATTACTAGAATCTCTGGGATACTACAAAGGCAGTCCTAAGAGGGAAATTTATAGCATTGTAAACCTTCCTCAAGAGAATGGAAAGAGAGGAAGTTAACAACTTTATGGGACATCTCAAGCAATTAGAAAAGGAAGAACATTCCAATCTCAATCCCAGCAGAAGAAAATAAATAACCAAAATTAGAGCAGAATTAAATGAAATTAAAAACAAAAAAATTATACAACAGAGCAGTAAATCAAAAAGATGTTTTTTTGAAAAGGTCAATAAAATAGATAACCCTTTGGCTAACCTAACCAGGAATAAAAGAGTAAAATCCCTAATTTCATCAATCAGAAATGGCAAAGATGAAATAACAACAGATGTCCTCAGAAATTCAAGAAATTCTTAGTGAATATTACAAGAAATGCTATTCTCAGAAATACAAAAATCTGAAGGAAATAGACTAATCTTGGAAACATGCCACCCTCCATGACTTAGCCAGAATGAAGTGGAAATGTTGAACAGGCCTTTATCAAGTTCTGAAATAGCACCAACTATACAAAATCTCCCTAAAAAGAGAAGCCTGGGAGCAGATGGCTTCACATCAGAATTCTACCAAAACTTTAAAGAGGAACTAGTTCCTACATTACTCAACCTTTTCCAAAATATAGAAAAAGAAGGAATACTTCCCTACACATTCTATGAAGCAAACATCACCTTGATACCCAAACCAGGAAAAGACCCAAGAAGGGAAAGTTATAGACCAATATCTCTAATGAACATTGATGCAAAAATATTCAATAAGATCCTACCAAACAGAATCTAGCAACACATCAAATAAATCATACACCATGACCAAGTGGGTTTATCCCACGATCTCAAGGATGGTTCGATACATGTAAAACTAGAAATATAAGTAAAAAACAAAGATCATATGATTCTCTCAATTGGTGCAGAAAAGGCTTTTGATGATATCCAGCATCACTTCATGATCAAAACACTTAAGAAAACTGGTATAGAAGGGTATAGATAGAGGCCATCTACAGCAAACCCACAGGCAATATTGTATGGAATGGAGTTAAATTGAAATCATTTCCACTCAGATCAGGAACCAGGCAAGGTTGCCCATTGTCTCCACTGCTTTTTTACATTGTAATGGAAGTCTTAGCCATTGCAATTAGGGAAGAAAAGGCAATCAAGGGTATCCACATGGGGTCAGAAGAGATCAAACTTTTACTTTCCGCAGATTATATGATTGTATATCTGGAAACCCCCAGGGATTCTAACTCCTAGAAGTGATCAAGGAATACAGCAGTGTCTCAGATTATAAAATCAACATTCATAAATCTGTAGTCTTTATGAATACCAGCAATAGTCAAGCTATAAAAACAGTCAAGGACTCTATTCCTTTCACAGTACTGCCAAAGAAAATGAAATATTTGGGTGTTTACCTAACAAAGGATGTGAAAGATCTCTATAAAGAGAACTATGAAACTCTAAGAAAAGAAATAGCTGAAAATTTTAACAAATGAAAAAACATACCATGCTCATGGCTGGGAAGAATTAACATTGTTAAAATGTCCATACTACTCAAAGCAATTTACAGTTTTAATGCAATCCCTATTAAAGCACCACTGTCACAGTTTAAAGGCCTTAAAACATAATGCTTCATTTTATATGGAATCAGGAAAAAACTCAAATAGCCAAGACATTACTCAGAAATAAAAACAAATCAGGAGGAATCATGCTACCAGACCTGAGACTATACTACAAATTGACGGTGATCAAAACAGCATGGTACTTGCACATAAGCAATGAGGTAGATGTATGGAACAGAATAGAGAACCAAGAGATGAACTCAGCTACTTATTGTCATTTTATCTTAGATAAGCCAGTTAAAAACATTCAGTGGGAAAAAGACTCCCTATTTAACAAATGGTGGTGGTTGAAATGGCTGGTGACCAGTAGATGACTGAAAGTGGACCCACACTTTTCACCATTAACTAAGATAGATTTGCACTGTATTAAAGATTTAAACTTAAGACATGAAACTATAAAAATCCTAGAAGAAAGTGCAGGGGAAATACTTGAAGAAATCAACCCAGGAGAATATTTTATGAGGAGGACTCCCCAGGCAATTGAAACAACACCAAAAATACATTACTGGGATCTGATCAAACTAAAAAGCTTCTGCACTGCAAGAAAACAGTAAGTAAAGCAAGAAGACATCCCTCAGAATGGGAGAAGATATTTACAGGTTATGTCTCCGACAAAGGTTTAATAACCATAATCCACAGAGAACTCAAATGTATTAGCAAGAAAAGAACAAGTCATCCCATCTCAGTGTTGGCAAGGGACTTGAAGAGAAATTTCTCTGAAGAAGCCAGGCACACGGCCTACAGACACATGAAAAAATGCTCATCATCCTTAATCACCAAAGAAATGCAAATCAAAACCACATTGAGATATCATCTAACTCCAATAAGATTAGCCCATATCACAAAATCCCCAAACCAGAGATGTTGGCATGGATGTGGAGAAAAGGCAACAGTTCTGCACTGTTGGTGGGAATGAAAACTACTACATTCCTTTTGGAAAGATGTTTGGTGATCTCTTAGGGATCTAAAAATAGACCTGCCATTTGGTCCTTCAATTCCTCTATTAGGTATATATCCAAAGGAACAAAAATCACTTTGTAACAAAGATATTCGCATCAGAATATTTATTGCAGCCCAATTCATAATTGCTAAGTCATGGAGGATGCCCAAGTGCCCATCGACCCATGAATGGATTAATAAATTGTGGTACATGTACACCGTGGAACATTATGTAGCCTTACAGAAAGATGGAGACTTTACCTCTTTCATGTTTACATGAATGGAGCTGGAACATAGTCTTCTTAGCAAAGTATCTTAAGAATGGAAGAAAATGTATCCAATGTACTCAGTCCCACTATGAAACTAATTTATAAGCACTCACATTTCCATATGGAAGGTATAACCCAACTATAGCCCAGGATGAAGGGAAAAGAGGTGAGGGAGGGGAGTGGGGGAAAGATGAGTGGAGGGAGGATAATTGGTGGGACCACACCTATGGTATATTTTACAAGAGTACATGTTAATTTGTTGCATTGGGGTTTCACGAGAGACAGACAGCGTCACCACAGGTGCAGTCTCGCATCTGGAATTATTATAGTGAAAGAGAGAGACTACCTCTCTGGTGGAAGTAGCAAAGCTTTATTGTTCAAGACCACCTTTTATAGTTGGCTGGTCACGTACACATTATTAATTAACAAGCAAAGCA
>CAUYTI010027650.1:0-21270 GCA_963575145.1 Galago senegalensis
GGCTCATGCTTGTAATAATAGCACTCTGGGAGGCCAAAGTGGGTGGATTGTCTGAGCTCACAGGTTCAAGACCAGCCTGAGCAAAAGCAAGAGCAAGACCCCATTACTACAAATAACCAGGTGTTGTGGACGGCACCTGTAGTCCCAGCTACTCAGGAGCCTGAGGCAGGAGAATTGCTGGAGCTCAAAAGTTTGAGGTTGCCGTGAGCTATGACACCATGGTACTCTACTGAAGACAACAGAGTGAGACTCTGTCTCAAAAAAAAAAAAAAAAAAGTAAAGTGTGGTCTCAATTCCAACCTTGTTTGGCTTTTTAAACAACACTTTTTCTAGAAAACATTCCATAAAATTTTAAATATTATTGTCAAAGAATGATTATAATACCCCCTTGCTATTGTAATCTCTACATTATCTTCATTTATACCTCCCATTTTTATTTGTGGTGGTGTTTATTTGTATGTTCTCATATTTTCTTAATTAGACTCATGGAATTTTATCTTGTTTGTTAGATATTCAAAGTTTTTCTTTATGGAGCTCCTCTTTTTGACTTTGATGATCCAATTTCAGGTAGATTGTGTATCTAAGTGTGCCATGTGAAACAGTAAATTCTGACATATAACATAGGAGTCTATTTTCCTGATTTTGAGTAGAGAAAAAATGTAAGAAGGGCATGAATTTAGGTACCTATTAGGTGAGAGCACCCCAATCCTGCTCTCTCCTCCCTTCTTTTCCCTCCTCCCACTTGTGTTTAATTACGCTTTTCTCCTGTGTGGGCCTATATTTGTTCATCTACTGAACGATAGTACTGAGTACTATTTCGTATTAGTACTGAGTACATTGGATACTTGCTTTCCCATTCCTGTGATACCATCAACCTTTTTTTCACACAAATTTCCTGCAGCTTGTTGGTCTAAGAAGTTGGTCAGGAGTTTGAGACCAGCCTGTGCAAGAATGAGACCCCATCCCTACTAAAAAATAGAAAAACTAGCCAGGCATCATGACAGGTGCCTATAGTTCCAGCTGCTTCTTGGTGGGCCAAGGCTGGAGGATCACTTGAGCCCCAGAGTTTGAGGTTGCTGTGAGCTATGATTATGCCATGACACTCTACCCTAGGTGAAAGAGTGATACTCTGTCTCAAAAAAAAAAAAAAAAAAAAGGAAATCCAACATTTGTATAATTGGCACACTACTCACAAATATGAATGTTTTCCCACCCTGAAAAAGGACCACTTTAAGTATTTAAAGTTATATAAATCAAGAAGAATGATTTTCCAGATAAAGGGTAACTTGACTCTATCATGAACCAACATAAAAAAAATATATCGAAGCAAAAAAGTTTTCAGTGTCAAAAGTAAAGAAAGAGAACCTTGGTTTGTCTGGCAAAGGTTCAAGACACAATAATTGTGTCTCAGATTTTTCCACAGCCCTGATTAGAAGTCAGTGAAATAATGTCCTCAAGAATCTCAAAGTCCTCAGAGAACTGCAAAGTCCAGAGAAAGTGTGACTCAAGAATTTCATGCCCAGTTAAATTGTTTTTCAGCATAAAAGCATAGAAGTATAATTCTGAATACAAAAGAATTCAGGGAATATAACCCACATGAGTTCTTCTTGAATAAACTACTCGAGGATTTTCTTTCAGCCAACTGAGAGATAAATGGAGAAAATATGGCAAAGGACAAAATGTGAACTATTTAATTCATTTAGTTGCAATAGGTTATAAAATAGACAAAGTCAGGGTTATGGTTAAAAAACAAAATGTAAATGTCATAGACTTTGATGTTAAAGGAATGTTACTTTTAACAAAAATGGGGACAGGAAGAAAAAGAAAGTAAAGGCTCAAGTTTAATGTTATTTATTCATTTTTTATTTAGCCACAAGGACTTACTCTGTTGCTTTGGCTAGAGTGCAGGGGTGCTATTATAGCTCATGGTAACGTCAAACACCTTGGCTCAAGGAGTCCTCCTGCCTCAGCCTCCCAATAGCTGGCAGCTAATCTTTTTCCTATTTTTTGTTGAGATGGGGGTCTCACTATGTTGCTCAGACTGGTCTTGAACTCTTGACCTTAAGCAATCCTCCCTACTTAGCCTTCTGGTATTACAGGCATGAGTACTTGTCCTGGCACTGGGAATTTCTAAGAAGCTCTCCTAGTGATTCTAATATCCAGAAAAATGTAGGCACCATTGAACTATGTGAATAATGGTAATTACTCTTCTGTTTAAGCCACAACGACTCATGGTAACCCCACCAAATACTGTGAACTTTTATTAGCCTTCAGAACTATTAATCTAGGAGACAGCAATGTGTAATAACCAATATATCCACATATTAAATATTATATGAGAACATTAAGGACTTTTTTTCCTTCTTGGTTTGAGACATTGTTTCAATGTACAATCTTGGTAAGAACAGGCTGTCATTGAATATGAATGTAGCCACTTTTTATAGAAATCACCAACAAGGGTTATGTTGAATAAATCCAATAGCCTGGAATATCTGTATCAATTATAGTTACTGACAGAAGAGCATTAAGCATAGTACAAAGCCCCCCCAAATAATAATAATAATAAATTCAAAAACAGACCAAAAACCTGACATAGCTACCTATAAGCTCTGGTATCCAGAAAATTCAAGAATGTCTGGTATCTTCTTGGGGGAAGAGGAGTTGGGGACTAGCTCCCATACATTATCCTTATCCTTTCTTTCCTGTTTACATAATTTCTCATTCCATTTCAGGTTTTTCCACCAGCCTACTAATTTGTAGTTTTGTTGCATAGAAACAGTGAAATTCATTCCAGGTATTGGTATTGCAGCAGGCTGGCTGCAATTCTAAGCACCCACTGGTGACCAGTATCTTAGATTTGCCATTACATTTTCTCTGTATACTTTAAGAGAGCAGCTCCTGCTGTCCCTTATTTTGGTTCCCCCCTCAAATGCTGAGTCCCCCACCTTGAGCTATTAAAAAATACACATTTTCATGTTTGTTTGTTTGTGCAGTGAATCCATTTCCTTTCAGAGAGATGTGCATATATTAGCTTTTGAGGGCTAGTAAACCTTGCTGCTAGGACCAGCCTAACCCAGTGAGGCTTGAAGTCAGTTCTTTTGCAGTCTTTCTTGCTTCTGGGATCATGGAAATCTGTGGTCACCCCTTCTACTGCCTTTGAGGCTTCAGATACTTGACCTAATATACTTCTGATTTTTGAAAATGATTTTTTGATGTTTGAAATGAATGAGTTTTCTGCAGTTGTGGGTACTGTGTTATCCATATGTCCTTTCAAATTTGCCAATCACACTGTTTATGTCTTCTTTATAATTTGAATTTGTTTATTTCATCAATATTGAAAGAAGTCAATTAATATCACCTCCAATGATTATGATTTTGTTTAATTCTACTTATAGCTGTCAGTTTTTGCCTTTTAATTGTTGGGGTCATGTTATTAAGTTCACACACTTTTTTTTTTAATTTTTCTTTCTTTTTTTTTTTTATTTTTTTATTTTTTGAGACAGAGCCTCAAGCTGTCCCCCTGGGTAGAGTGCCATGGCATTACAGCTCACAGCAACCTCCAACTCCTGGGCTCAAGTGAGTCTCTTGCCTCCACCTCCCAAGTAGCTGGGACCACAGGCGCCCACCACAACGCCCAGCTATTTTTTGGTTGCAGCCATCATTGTTTGGCGGGCCCGGGCTGGGAATTCGAACCTGCCACCTTAGGTGCACGTGGCTGGCGCCTTAGCCGGTTGAGCTATAGGCGCCGAGCCGAGACCCCTGTCTCTAAAAAAAAAAAAAAAAAAAACCCTTCGTTGTGGCAAGCCTTCTACTTGGAGTCTGAGACAAGAGAATTACTTGAGCCCAAGAATTTGAGGTTGCTGGGGGCTATGAGGCCACGCACGGCACTCTACCAAGAGCAACAAAGTAAGACTCTGTCTGCAAAAAAAAAAATAGATTGAACTATTCCATGGAGTATAAAACTGACCATATGTAGATATTTAAATTACCTCAGTCACACTAGCTGTATTTCAAGAGTTTAAGGACACGTGGCTAGTGGCTCTCACGCTATACAGATGCCACAAATACAGAATATTTTCATCACTGTTGAAAGTAGTTTTGCTGCACCAAGCATGGTGACTCACCATGTAACCCTACCACTCTGGGAGGCTAAGGTGGGTAGATCGCTTTAGCTCAGGAGTTCAGAGACCAGCCTGAGCAAGAGTGAGCCCTGTTTCTTTAAAAAAAAAAAAAAGCCAGGCATTGTGGCAGGGCATATATATAGTCCCAGCTACTTGGGCAGCTGAGGCAAGAAGATCACTTGAGCTCAAGAGTTTGAGGCTGCTTTGACCTGTGATACCACAGTACTCTACCAAGGGCAGTAAATTAAGACAATTTAGCATTGACAGACAAGAAAGATTAGGATAGTTTAGGTAATTATTGGTATTTATGTGAAAATTAGTCTAGCCTAGCATTCAGAATTGTCTAAAAATATTAATGACACTCAATTTATAACTTAGTTTAACACTTTTTCACATTTAATTGTTCCTAAAAATTTATGTAGTAGGCAGAACAAGCATTGCTGTTCCACTTTATAAGTGAGGAAACAGATTCAGAATAGAAAACTCACTGAAAGTCTCATAGTAGGCTTGGCGCCTGTGGCTCAAGTGGCTAAGGCACCAGCCACATACACCTAAAGTGGCAGTTTCAAATCCAGCCCAGGCCGCCAAACAACAATGATGGCTGCAACCAAAAAATAGCTGGGCATTGTGGCAGGCGACTATGGTCCCAGCTACTTGAGAGGCGGAGGCAGGAGACTCACTTGAGCCCAGGAGTTGGAGGTTGCTGTGAGCTGTGATGGCACGGCACTCTACTCGGGGACAGCTTGAGGCTCTGTCTCAAAAAAAAAAAAAAAAAAAATGAAAGTCTCATAGTAATTGGTGGAATACACACAAATAGAATTTAGAAGTTTTTCTTTTTTTTTTTTTTTTTGAGACAGAGTCTCACTATGTTACCCTTGGAGAGTGGTGTGGTGTCACAGCTTACAATCTCTATCTAACTCTTGGGCTTAAGTGATTCTCTTGCCTCAGGCTTCCCACATAGCTGAGACTATAGAGGCCTGCTTAGAATTTAGAAGCTTTCTAGATATTTCTGTCACTTCAGCAGAGTTTTTTGTTTCTGTAGTATATAATACATCCCCTATCATAGGATTTCTTAATTGTAATTCAAATTATTTTTATTATAGAACTAATATGTGCCCGATTTTTAAAAGTATTGTATTTTTTCTTTTTAATTGTTGTGGATTTTTTGGTTTTGGGGGTTTTTCTATTTTTATTTTTTCAGATTACTATGAGGGTACAGATGATTAAGTTACATGGTTTGCATTTGTTAGGTAAAGTCTAAGTTGTAATTGAGCCTTTCACCTGGAAAGTGTGCCATATCCCTTACATTGTGCCCATTAGGTGAGAGCTTACCATTCCACCTCGCTCTTCCCCTTTTACCCTTCCCCGCCCTCCCTCCACTTGAAATTTAATTGTGTTTTTCTCTCAATGTGGGCATGTAGTTGTTCATCTGCTGGTTTCATATTAATATTGAGTACATCGGATATTTGCTTTTCCGTTCTTATGATACTTTACTAAAGAGAATTTTCTACTCCATCCAGGTTAATGGAGAAGATATAAAAAGTCTCTGTCTTTTTTATGGCTGAACAGTATTCCATGGTATACATATATCACAGTTTATTCATTCATGGGTTGATAGGCACTTGGGTTGATTCCACATTTTAGTGATTGTGAATTGAGCTATGATAAACATTCTAAAGCAGATGTCCTTATAGTAACATGATTTTTTTACTACTTTTTTTTTAGGCTAGATACCTAGCAAGGGGATTTGCAGGATCAAACCAAAGGTCTATTTTTAGCTCTTTGAGGATTCTCCATATTTCTTCCCATAGAGGCTGTATTAGTTTGCAGTCCACCAATAGCATAAAAGTGTTTCCTCCTCTCCACTTCTGTGCCAGCATCTGCAGCTTTGTGACTTTGTGAAGTGGGCTACTATTCTCATTGGAGTTAGATGATATCTCAAGGTGGTTTTAATTGTATTTCTCTGATGATTAGGGATGATGAGCATTTTTTCATGTTTGTTGGCCATTTGTCTATTTTCTTCAGAGAAGGTTCTTTTCATGTCTCTTGCCTACTGATAAATGGTATTGTTTGCTCTTTCCTTGTTGACTAGATTGAGTTCTCTATAGACTATAGTTATTGGCCCTTTGTCAGATTTGTAGCATGCAGATACAGTTGTTTCTTATTATCCATAGATTTCATATTCACAGATTATTGTCTAATGTGTATTAGACACATTCAAAATCCAAATCAGTTTTTACAGCACTTCAATGTCATTCTCAGTTATGGCAGACACATTTGCAGAATGGCAAAAATTTTGTCTCACCTAGTATACATATTCCAAATTAAAGTCAAATGCTGTAATACCCCTCCTCCTTGTTTCAGCTCTTATACTATAAATAAGTGTCTTTCTCACAGTCTATTTAATACCACATTTTTTCTTTTTTTTTTCTTTTTTAAACAGTCTTTTTTTTTTTTTTGAGGCAGAGCCTGAAGCTGTCCCCCAGGGTAGAGTGCCATGGCATCACAGCTCACAGCAACCTCCAACTCCTGGGCTCAAGCAAGTCTCCTGCCTCTGCCTCCCAAGTAGCTAGGACCACAGGCGCCTGCCACAACGCCTGGCTATTTTTTTGGTTGCAGCCATCGTTGTTTGGCAGGCCCAGGGTAGATTGGAACCCACCACCTTAGGTGTATGTGGCTGGCGCCTTAGCCACTTGAGCCACAGGCGCCGAGCCTAAAAAGTGCTGTGACATAAGTCACAGCAATCTTCATCTCTTGGGCTAAAACCATTCTCTTGCCTGAGTTTTTCTATTTTTAGTGGAGACGGGGTCTTGCTTTTTCCTCAGGCTATTCTCAAACTTGTGAGCTCAAGCAATCCACCTACCTTGGCGTCCCAGAGTGCTAGGATTACAGACGTTAGCCATTGTGCCCAGCCTTTCTGCTTTTGTTTTTAAGAGACAGGGTCTTGCCTGTGTTGCCTAGGTTAAGGTGCAATGGCTATTCACAGGTACAGTCAATAGCACACTGCCTTGAACTTCTGACCTCATTTGGTACTCCCACCTCAGCCTTCCAAGCAACTGGGACCACAAGGCCTGCCACTGCACCCAGCTTGACTTTTGTCCTTTGAAATGGCCCCCAAGTTTACTGTTAAAAGTGTTTTCTAGTGTTTCTAAGCACAAGGAAGGCTGTGCTCTCGCTTGGGGAGAAAGTATTGTATTAGATAAGCTTTGTTCAGGCATGAGTTACAGTGCCCTTGGCCATGAGTTAAATGTTAACAAATCAATAATACATATTAAATAAGGTATCTTTAACCAGAAACACATAAAACAAAATTACGTATTGATCAGTCAATGAAACTATTGTGTCCATAGGCTTGAAGGAACCTAACCCAGTATTTCCTCTATGTGCAATGATTCAATATTCCCTAATTCAGTGTTGTGGCAACTTCATAGAACATAACTGTCACAAATAACAAGAATCAACTGTATCTAATTGTAGTGATTTATAATTCAATAATAGATTTCTTTCTTTTTCTTTTTTCCTGAGACAGAGTCTCACTATATCACAGTCAGTAGAGTACCATCGCATTACAGCTCACAGCAGCCTCAAACTCTTGGGCTTAAGTAGCTGGGACTACAGGTGCCCACCACAATGCCTGGCTGTTTTTTTGTTGTAGTTGTCAGTGTTGTTTTGGCAGGCCCAGGCTGGGTTCAAAGTTGCCAGCCTAGGTATTCGTGGCCAGCGCCGTAGCTGCTGAGCTTCAGGTACTGAGCCTCTTTTTTTTTTCCCCCAAGGTCTCACTCTCACCCTGGGTAGAGTGCTATAGCATCACAGCTTCCAACCTCAAACTCTTGGGCTCAAGAATTCAATTTGCCTTAGCCTCCCGAGTAGCTGGGACTATAGGCGCCGCCCACAGTGCTTGGCTAAATTTTGTTGTTGTTAAGTAGAGATGAACTCTTGCTCTTGCTCAGGCTGGTCTTAAACTCATGAGCTCAAGCAATCCACCTACCTCAGCCTCACAGAGATGAATTTCTTGACATTGAACCCTTTTGGATTCTTGAAATAAACTCAAATTTGGCATTGACAGTGGTATTTTTTTTTTTTGGTGGTATCCATAATCTGATTTGTATCCATTATCTGGTTTTTATCATTTTAACTGGAAAACCGTATTATGTTTTTAAGTTATAGTTATGTAAGTTACTCAAGTAATACATTAATATGAATTTTTCAAAGAATAGAGAAATAGTGCCATTCTCTTTTTTCTTCTCTATAATCAATCCTCTGTACTTGCCTTTGCCATTTATTCTTAATAGTGTGTTCAGTGTTTTTATAAGACTTTGTGGCTTCCAAAGAGGAGAGACCTAAGCTAGCATATTCAGCCCCCTGGCCATTTGCTGCTCTGCTCTACTTCAGGACTCTGCACAGAGTCCACACCAATAGGAGGCCCTTACCAAAGGCAGCCCCTCAACTTTGGACTTCCCAGTCTCTAGAAATGTAAGTTAGCAAGTTAAAAGACAGCAGGATTAGATGAAAACATAAGCTTTCTACATGTCCTTGATAAAACCTCGTTCTCCCATAAAGGCCCACTTCACGGTTGAATTATCCCCATAAAGGAGCTGAGACTCAGTTTTTGTCCTGACAGCCTACCAAGTTTATTCTTCAGCTCAGAAATAAAGACTGCACTACACAGGAAAATTTTCAACTTTGTTTTTCTAGAATAGTGTAAATTTAAGAAATAAACTACCTCTTCTAAAAACTTAATCAAATATAGCATAAATTTTTAAATGTTAAATTTTTAAATTTAAAATATCTAAAACTAGTAAATTTATTCAGCTATTTTGAACATTGCCTTTCTTTTCATTTATTTAAACTATCTTCTGTGTTGAAGAGTTCTAAGAAGAAAGATGGATAATATTTAGTAATTGACTAATCTGCCATTTATTATTTATTTGTTTGTTTGTTTATTTTGAGGCAGAGCCTCAAGCTGTCATACTGGGTAGAGTGCTATGGTGTCACAGCTCACAGCAACCTCCAACTCCTGGGCTGAAGCGGTTCTCCTGCCTCAGCCTCTTGAGTACCTGGGAGTACAGGCACTGGCCACAATGCCTGGCTGTTTTTTTTTTTTGGTTGTAGTTGTCATTGTTTGGCAGGCCTGGGCCAGATTGGAACCCAGCAGCTCTGGTGTATGTGGCTGGCACATTAGCCACTTAAGCTACAGGCACCACCCCTAATCTGCCCTTTAAAGTTCCGATACTAACTTATGTAGTGAGAACTTTTTACTAAACTGAGAAATTATATATTTACTCCTTGGAATAAAAAATAATATGTGGGTCTACCCAGGGAGACAGCTTGAGGTTCCTGTCTCAAATAATAATAATAATAATAATATGTGGGTATGGTAAAAATCAAAAGTTACGGTTGTATCTTCTCCATCCCACTACAATCTTTCCCTCAAAATAATCAGTTGTTTCTCATGTATCCTTCCAGCTGAAAACACAAATACGCATTTCCAAGCATGATCATGTCATTTGCTTTTTGAATTTACACAAAAAGGGTTGTGTACACACTGTTCCTACTTATCTCAGTATATTTAAGGTAGTGCCTTGTAAAATATTGAACTAATCTAAATCTTACGATACCAGAGCCAAAGAAAGAACACTTTTGTTTATTAACCTACGGCAAGGTGGCACCTATAGCTCAAGTGGCTAAGGTGCCAGCCACATACATCGGAGATGGAGCTGATGGGTTCAAATCTAGCCCAGGCCTGCCAAACAATGACAGCTATAACCAAAAATAGGCGAACGTTGTAGCAGGCACATGTAATCCCGGCTACATGGGAGGATCACTTAAGCCCAAGAGTTTGAGGTTACTGTGAGCAGTGATGGCATGGCACTCTACCCAGGGCAACAGCTTGAGAGTCTTGTCTCCAAAAAAAAAAAAACCTATGGCAAGAACTTAGTCTCAAAAGTACTTAATGGAGGTGGCCTGAGTGGACAATTCCATTTACCAGGAAACCAGTAGTGATTTTTGTTTTGAGTTTTTTAGAAATCCTTTTAAATGGATGGACCAAGTTCTAGTATTTGGAAATACTTTGAACACAGAAAGTTTGAGGACCATAGCACTAGTAAATCTGTTCCACTAATGAAGACACTAATGAAGTAAGTCATAATAGAACTTCCATTCTTTTATATAAATAAGGTTTTGAACCTCTCCTCTATTTAAATAAAACACCAAGGCTGGATGCACTGGCTTACACCTGTAATCCCAGTACTCTGGAAGGCCCAAGGTGGGTGGATTGCCTGAGCTCACAAGTTCAAGACTAGCCTGAGCCAGAACGAGACCTCACCTCTAAAAATAGCTAGGCATTGTGGTGGGCACCTGTAGTCCCAGCTACTTGGGAGGCTGAGGCAAGAGATTTGCTCAAACCCAAGAATTTAAAGTTGCTGTGATGTGATGCCACGGCACTCTACTAAGGGCTACAAAATGAGACTCTGTCTCAAAAATAATAAAATATATTCTAAGACATGTACTTACTGAGTCAAAGATAATATTTTTAAGCCTTTTGGTGCCTGTTGCTAAATTGTTCTCTAGAAGCTCTATGCAGATTTGTCTTGCCATCAGAAAGTTTTGAAAGGACATTTTTACTTCTTTGAAGTATTGAATAATATATTTTTTTAATTCTTTATTTGAGAGGTAAAGAATGTGTCATCATTCTTTGCTTCAATTTGCATTACTTTCACTACCAATAACATTTTTTTTTTTTTTTGAGACAGAGCCTCAAGCTAGCCTCCTGGGTAGAGTGTCATGGCATCACAGCTCACAGCAACCTCCAACTCCTGGCCTCAAGCGAGTCTCCTGCCTCAGCCTCCCAAGTAGCTGGGACAATAGGCACCCACCACAACGCCTGGCTATTTTTTGGTTGCAGCCGTCATTGTTCTTTGGTGGGCCCGGGCTAGATTTGAATCTGCCACCTTAGGTGTATGTGGCTGGCGCCTTAGTCACTTGAGCCACAGGCACCAAGCCAACATTTTTTTATACTGTTTTGCTTACTATGGTTTTCTTCTTTTTCTTTCAAATTACCTGTTCTGGTCTATTTCCTATTTATCTATTGAGATCTCAGTGTTCTTTTCTTGTAAATCTTCAAGGTCTTCATGTTTAGGTTATATGTCATTCAGCAAATATTTTTTTCCATAGTGTTGTTCTTCTTTTGATTGTTTTATATAGACACACTATCATTTTTTTTCTTTTTTTTTTTGAGACAGAGCCTCAAGCAGCTGTCCCCCTGGGTAGAGTGCCATGGCATTACAGCTCACAGCAACCTCCAACTCCTGGACTCAAGCGAGTCTCTTGCCTCCGCCTCCCAAGTAGCTGGGACCACAGGCGCCTGCCACAACACCTGGCTATTTTTTGGTTGCAGCCGTCATTGTTGTTTGGCAGGTCCGGGCTGGGATTCGAACCCACCACCTTAGGTGTACGTGGCTGGCACCTTAGCCGGTTGAGCTATAGGCGCCGAGCCACACTATCATTTTTAACTTAGAACTTAGAAGGTTCTCCCTTCCTTTATAGCACAGTTTCATATTCTGTTCCATTTTTTACTCAGTTTTGGGGTTTTTTTTAAATCTTCTGAATTCTGTTTAACACTAGAATTTCTTTTATCTAATAGAGTCTGTTCTCAATTCTTATTCTCTGTTGATCTGTCTATTTTTATGCCAGTACAATTTTATGTGCTGTGTAGGTTTATAATGTAATATGCTCATGCTCATGACTTTATGTCCTTCCTCCTCCATCTGTTGTCTGTTGCCGTGGGTTTTTTTTTCTTTGTTTGTTTTTTTCAATAGGAAGAGATTAATTTTTATTTATTTATTTATTTTTTTGAGACAGAGTCTCACTATGTTGCCCTCAGTAGAGTGCTGTGGCGTCATAGCTCACAGCTACCTCAGATTCTTGGACTTAAAAGATTCTCTTGCCTCAGCATACCAAGTAGCTGGGACTATAGGCGCCCACCACAATGCCCAGCTATTTTTTTGTTGCAGTTGTCATTGTTGTTTAGCTAGTCCAGGCCGGGTTCAAACACTTGGTTCATGTGGCCAGCACCATTACCACTGTGCTATGGGTGCCAAGTCAAATTTTTAGAATTACATCTGTTAAATACAACATTTAAGAGGAACAGTGAACCTTCTTAACTTCACTTATAACCATTGATTTCATTATTTCTTTTCTCTAGCAGGTATGTCAAATCTTAGGAGGTACATTTTCTTCTACGTTTAGCCTCCTAGAACTTCCCAGATTCTACCTACTGCTTTTGGTTAATCTTGAACCTGGCCAAGATTTCTTTTCAACCTTTACCTTCTATGTTTATCTCTCTGATTATATAGTTCCCTTAAAAATACCTTTTTTCTGATTAAAAAAAAATAGTATATATTTATTGTAGAAGGTTCAGAAAATACAGAAAAATACAAAGAGCAGAATAATTTCCTGTAATTTCACCATCCATTAGTAGTAATGTTTTGGTGTTCTCCCCCTATGTGATCAATATACTTCTTACACAAACAAAATTGGGATTCTACTCTATGCAGTTTTATCACTTTTTTCGTGTAATAGTCTATCGTGTCTACCAAATGTTTACCTTTGTATACCCAGCACCCAGCATGGTTTTGTGTTTATAATCATGTAGTTGCAAAATGGAAACGATAATGTTCAAATAAGTAGCCAGTGGTAGTGGTGCTATTAATAATAATTAATAGTTAACATTAATTAGAATCTTTAGAACTTTAAATATATTATAAAATCCTCAGTATTATAGAAGAAAGCCCCATGAGTAGTATACTATTATTTTTTCCATTTTATATATGAAGAACTAACATATCAATGGTTTAATAATTTTTCCACAGGCCTCTTCATAGGAAGTGCTAGGATGTGATCCCAGGCCTTTTGATTTCAAAGTTTTTATTTTTTCTTAACAAACACTTACGGTAAATGTTAACCTCTAGTGCTGACCTGTAGATGTTTTCTCATGCTCACTCTTTTTAAGTCCTTTAGAGCTTTTCATTCTTTCCGTAGGTCTTTTGTGTAGCCTGTTCATCACTGGCTGACAGCTGGGTCTGTACTGCCTCTGTCTGCACTATTAGAAAAGCTAAAATACTCTGACTAAATGGTAGCTTAGTCTAGTACTGTTGTGTGCGTCTTACATTTCATGCTAGCATTCTGTTCTAAGTTGTGTGATATTTTGCTATGATTTAGGAGTAGTTCCTAGGATAATATAATTTTGATCCATCTGCAAGTTTCTCTTGGGTAACAACCTTTGTTCATTTAATATTTTGAAATCCTTCTGAATTTGTTCGGTTAATACAACTCCCTTCTTTGAGATTTTACTTTATTTATAGATGATGTTTTATAGGTAAAAAGAATTAGAAAGATTTTACTTTGTGACTGGATCATACTCGAAAGTAAAAGGGAAAATTAGTGTCTTTTTTCAGTGTTAAAAATCTGCCAGTCATTCCTGACTTCAGAGTCAATAGATTGTGTCTGTGTCAACACTTTGCAACCTGGCTTTTTTTTTTTTTAACCCAGAATTGCTATCTTATTTGCATTTGAAATCATGTATATATGTTGAAAGTGATAGCTATAAGTCTGCTTGCATTTTTGCTTTCTTTTTCTTTTTGCAAGGCTAATTTTTAATGTAAAAGATAGTTCTCAGTTTAAAAACCAAAATCTTCAGCCAGGAGTAATGGCATATTCCTATAGTTCCCACTACTCAGGATGCTGAGTCTGGAGAAGGATCACTTGATGCCAGGAGTTTTAGACCAACCTGGGTAACATATCGAGACCCTGTCTCAAAAAATAATTATTATTATTGTCTGATATTTTGTAAGACAATCTGATGAAATAAGTGGTTGTTTCCTAGAATTTGATCAGAGACTCTGAAAGGATTTGCATTGGAGGAAATTTGCTCTAATTTACTACTAAAATAAATACATTATGAATGATATTATTTAGAAGGTTAAGAATGAGGAATATCAATTCTTTATGAAAGGAGAGGGAATGAAGAGGCCCAGCGTATATAAAAATAAAACTGGTCATAGGATTTAAAGAGAATGATCTTTTATAGACAAAGTAAGCTATTTGGAATAAAAAAAAATGTGGGACTACTATAAAAAAATGAAGGATTTGGAAGATGATAAAGGAAAAAGAAGGAAAATAGAACATGAGAGGAATTAGCCTGTCAATCTGAATGCTCTTTAAAAAGCACTTTGGTAGGAAGAACTCCATAGATGGACCACCCCCATAGAATACTTGTATCTTGTTATTAAGTACTTTATAAGCACTTTTTTTTGTGGTTGCATTTATTAAAACATCCATGGTGGTTAGTATAGTGCCTTTGCTGGTAGAATATGCTAGCTATTAAATGAATGTTGAAAGTGATATGAAGTTATTTGAAATTTGTTTATAAATGCAGTGACAAAATAATTTTCTTGATTTAGAACCTTTTTTTTTTTCAAATTAATGATTCGCCTATGTTCCCATAACAGACACATTAAAGGCATTGTTTTGTTACTCATAATAGGAACTTGGGTTCCTTTAAGGCTTGTTAGTTAAGTATGAGGGTTTTGGCTGTAGAAAACAATAAATACACATGAGTATATGCCTGATAAATATAGTAAATTTTGGCTTAATTTTACAATAATGAGCATTTTTTCTTCTTTATAAAAAGTAATATGTCCTTAATACATTTGGGTTCTTTCTGTCTTATTCAGGGAAACAGTGCTTCTTAGTTCTGCGTCAGCAGCAGTTTAATGTCCAGGCTCTTGTGGCGGTGGGAGACCATGCAAGCAAGCAGATGGTTAAATTTGCTGCCAAGTAAGTAAGCAATTATATCCTGTTGTCAGAATAAACAATGGTGGGAACCAAGACTCCCAGGAGTTTGGACCATTTTCATACTTTAACATCAGTGCTTCGTTTGTTTAAAAATGTAGTTATTTAAATTGTCGGTTCAGTGTTGCTGAATACATTACACTTAGAAAAGAAAAAATATGGAGCCCAGGCTTGAAATTCATTCAGAACTGCTGAAGCAGCACTCTCTATAGACAAGTCACATTTACTTTCAAGTAGAGTAACAAAAGACCTGGCAGCCTCAACATAGCAGAGCAACTTTATTTTGTTGTGTTTTTTGAGCTTCATTTCCTCCCTCCCCAGTTTGAGATTTGCATGTTGAGCAACAAGTTTCCTAACTGAGTAATAAAAGTATATAAAATAAAAGAATATAGTTTTGTAAATTGTTCTCTCCCTAAAGAAGTAAAACAAATGATGTGACATGTTACAGCTTTTAACTTTGACACTAAAAAGGTTTAGGGGAAAAGGGTAAAATTTGCTTTTTCATGCCTCTGAAAGTCTTACTGTCTGGCCTAGAGTTCTGTAGAAGCAGAATGTATTTTTTTTGGCTTGAAAGAGGCAGGATATAGAGACAGCAATGTGGTTGTACATGCTGTAGCTCTAAGATAATGAAAGTAGTTTTACTTAGTACTTGGTGATATGGCTAGTTTTGTTTCATGCTTTTCTCAACTTAATATGAATTTTATTTACGTGATTATCTAAGAAGACATGAAAATGGACGGTCTTTACATTTCAAGAAATAAAATAATTTCATGGATATAAATGTTAAAGATATTCAAAGTAAATGTTTTATTTTTTCTACTTTTTTTGTTGTTGTTGTTGTTTGGGATTCATTGAGAGTACAAAGAATTATGTTACACCAGAGGTCCTCAAACTTTTTTAATAGGGGGCCAGTTCACTGTCCCTCAGACCGTTGGAGGGCTGGAATGCAGGCCCCAGGATGAGTTGGCTGCTAAGCAGGACAGGCAGTGGCGGCAAAAACACCCAGTAGGCCAGATAAATGTCCTAGGCAGGCTGCATGTGGCCCGCAGGCCGTAGTTTGAGGACGCCTGGGTTACACTCATTGCATTTGTTCGGTAACTTCCCTCTTGTAATTGTGTCCCACTCCCAAGAAGTGTGCCATACACTGTGACCCCTCATCCCCCCATCCTCTTCCCCTCTCCCCAGTCCCTCATTCCCTTACCCGCCAACCTTGTATTAAGTCATCCACTGCCTTCAAATCTTCAAATGAGAATTCAGTACATAGGATTCTTGCTTCTTCATTCTTGTGATGCTTTACTGAGAAAAATGTGTTCCACTTCCATCCAGGTTAATATAAAATATGTGAAGTCTCCATCTTTTTAATGGCTAAATAGTATTCCTTGGTGTACATATACCACAGCTTGTTAATCCATTCCTGGGTTGGTGAGCATTTAGGTTGTTTCCACGTTTTGGCATTTGTAAATTGAGCTGCAATAAACAGTCTATTGCAAATGTCCTTATGTTGAAACGATTTTTTTCTTTGGGGTAGATACCTAATAATGGGATTGCAGAATCAAATGGGCAGTCTAATTTGAGTTCTTCGAGGATTCTCCAGATGTCCTTCCAAAAAGATTGTATTAGCCTGTGGTCCTAGCACTTGGGAGACTGAGTGGATTACCTGAGCTCATTGATTTGAGACCAGAGCGAAAACTCATCTCTAAAAATAGCTGGGCGTTGTGTTGGGCACCTGTAGTCCCAGCTACTTGGAAGGCTGAGGCAAGAGAATCTCTTGAGCCCAAGAGTTGAGGTGGTTGCTGTGAGTTATGACATCACAGCACTCTACCAGGGCGACAAAGTGAGACTCTGTCTCAAAAAAAAAAAAAAAAAAGGCAGCAAAAAGGTTATATTAGTTTGCAGTCCCACCAACAGTATAAAAGTGTTTCTCTCTACATCCACACCGGCACCTGCAGCTCTGAGTCTTTGTGATGTAGAGTATTCTCAATGGAATTAGTGATATCTCAGGGTGGTTTTGTAATGATTCTTTTTTTTTTTTTGTAATTAATTGGTAATTTAATTTAATTGGGGACCACTGCTCTGAAAGGCAGTCAGCCTTAAAGTGGAGGGCAGGTTGTCTTTTATACTCTTTTTGCATAGCTAAGCATGCAGGCCTGTGTACTGATTCTTTTTTAATGTCTGCTCTTTAGATGTATACTTTCAAAGATGGCTTAATGTAGATGAATTTTACAATTAGGAACTAGAAAAATTATCTAATTTAACATTTGGGCCCTTCTTTATCCTCCAGCACAGTGATTTATATATAGTGTATGTTCAAAAACTGGTTTGGGCATAGAGATTTATTTATCAAATTCAGTCTTATTATATTGTAATAATACCTGCACTCAGGTGCCATCAATTATATCAACTCATGGATGAATTCAGTAGTATTGGTACTGCTAGTGTGATAGCCCCACCTCTCCTTATCTCCCAGTCCTGCTGCCCAGAGATTGCCACTTTCGTCTCTTCTGTTTATGTTTTCTGGGAATTAGCCATGTGCATTTTCATGTGCTAGTCAGTGAAGGTGTGTGTTTGTGGGATATATTTGTCATCTAGCCTTTTAAGATCCATGTGGATCCTGTGAAATGGAATATAAATGAGCTTTACACAGAAGGCTATAGGGCGTCCAACCTTTTTTCTATTGACACATTGGAAAAATGTCTTGGGCTATACATTAAATACAGAAACACTAATGACAGCTGATGAGCATAAAAAAGGGATCCATGCATACTTTTCATGATATCCAACACCACAGATAAACAAAACAGCCTTCAAATAATCTGCATGAACCCTACTGGCTGTAGGTTGGACACTCCTGATTCTATAAAAAGAAAAAAAAGATGGCCCTGGAAAAACCACAGACATGCTGAATTCTATTAAATACAGTGTAAAGTACTGTGAAATAGTCAACTTCAAATCAACAAATAACCTTTATGGTTTTTGTCTTTTTGTATATTAATTTGGTTCTGTAAACTAATACATGAAGCTGACAGTTTTATGGAGAATGTTTTTCCATTGAACTGCATTATTACCTCAGTGTTACATTCCTAAAGAAAAGAGTCTATTATAAAAGTCTTTAAAATCCCATTTTTTTTAGCAGTTTTTGGCCAAATCTCTATGCCCAAACCAGTTTTTGAACATACACTATATATAAATCACTGTGTTGGAGGATAAAGAAGGGCCCAAATGTTAAATTAGATAATTTTTCTAGTTCCTAATTGTATCCCTGTTCTGTACAAATGAAGGTTTAACTGTATTTTTAATAGAGACACATCCTGAAAAAGTCAGATTACCAGGTGGTACTTGATAATTAGTACTCAAAACTCAAAAAGCCTATGGCTCAAGGAGTAGGGCGCTAGCTCCATATGCCAGAGGTGGCAGGTTCAAACACAGCCCTGGCCAAAAATAAATAAATACATAAAACATAATTCAAAGAACTTTAAAAAAAAAACACAAAAACTCAAAAGGCCAAACCATTCAGGCACATGTGTTAAATACAATTTTTGTTTGTACAGAGTAACAGATCAGTGATGGTACAATAGTTTACATACAAGGAAAAATCTTCTAGAGATATCAGATTAGATATTTGACAATCCATTTGACACAAATTTAAGTTAACAATGATACATTAATTTTCACTTGAGCATGATACTTCTATAAAATGATCAGCTGGTTATTTAAATTGTCATTCTTTAATTGCTCTTTGTAGAATTTTGGTTAATTATGAGGCCTATTCTAAACCTACCTTAAAGTTAATGTTTTACATAACTGAACAACTCTTCATATTGTTAGTATTGAAATCAAAATATAGAAACATTAAATATAGAACTGGCTCTGAGGCAGCAAGCGTTATATAATAAATGTCAGCAGTTTTAATGAAATTGTAAGTAATGTTATTAATTTGAAATTTTTTAATGTATGTTGATTTTAATGTTAAGAGTAATAACCATTGGCTCGGTGCCTGTGGCTCAAGTGGCTAAGGCGCCAGCCACATACACCTAAGGTGGCAGATTCGAATCCAGCCCAGGCCCACCAAACAACAATGATAGCTGCAACCAAAAAATAGCCAGGTGTTGTGGCGGGTGCCTGTGGTCCCAGCTACTTGGGAGGCAGAGGCAGGACACTCACATAAGCCCAGGAGTTGGAGGTTGCTGTAAGCTGTGATGCCACGGCACTCTACCCAGGGGGACAGCTTGAGACTCTGTCTCAAAAAAAAAAAAAAAAAGAGTAATAACCATAAGCATTTATGCTAGCATGTTCTGTATATGTGGATATTTAAGTAAGATAATTAAAACTATTTTAAGTGATTACTGAGGGTCACTAACATTTTTTTATTCCACATAAGAAAGCCCATAGTAGTTTCAGAAGGATGGGGAACCTACAGCTTCAGGGACACAGTTGATCTCCCAAACGTCATGAAACAAATCACTTTATTGAAATGATTTGTTCTATAAAATTTAGATTCAGTCAAGGGGTTCCACTGAGGGATCCAGAAGGCCACTAGTGACCTCCAAGGCTGCAAGTTCCCCAACCCTGTGGTAGTGCATACTTCGCACGAAGGTCGGTTTAGACTCAAAATTCTTGAGGTTTTAGTGAATTAAAACAATTTTCTAAAATAAGTCAACCTAGTACTACTATCAGGAGTGTCCCATCAATAGCCCACATGCCGAATGCTGATTTGGTGAGTATTTTTTTTTTAACTATGGTGTGAGATACCCCAGAAGTATGTGTGGATCTTTTTTTTTTTTTTTTTTTGCTAATCAGCTTTCTTTAGTGTTTGTGTGTTTATTGAATGTCCCAAGACAATTCTTATTCTTCCAATGTGCAGCAGAAAAGAAAAAAGGTTGAACATACCTGAATTTATTCAAAGTGCCAGTGGACAGCTGGGTGTAACAGAGGTCCAGAGAACCCAGAGACTTGGCTTCTTGCTAGCTAGTGAGAGAGTCTCCCATTGGCTAGACTCTACCCAGACTCCTTTGAACTCTTTCCTCAAATAAGCTTTACTTTTTTTTTTTTTTTTTTTTTTTTTGGGACGGAGCCTCAAGCTATCCCCCTGGGTAGAGTGCCATGGCATCACAGCTCACAGCAACCTCCAACTCCTGGGCTCAAGCGAGTCTCCTGCCTCAGCTTCCCAAGTAGCTGGGACTACAGGCACCCGCCACAACGCCTGGCCATTTTTTGGTAGCAGCCATCATTTGTTGTTTGGCGGGCCTGGGCTGGGGATTTGAACCCGCCACCTTAGGTGTATGTGGCTGGCGCCTTAGCCGCTTGAGCCACAGGCGCCGAGCCTAAGCTTTACTTTTTGACTTTTTGTTCATCTCTACATTGTTCAATTCAAGTAAGACTCCTACCAAGGCTCTTTAACCAGACCATCTTCCTCTCATATCTGATCACCCACCAAGTCTAACCAGATTCCCCCAGATGATGTCTGATCATGCTGGCCTGCTTTCAGCAGGATTCCTGTTAGGTCTCTTTAGCCAGAATCCCCTTTTACCCCTAATGCTGCCCTCTTACTCCTTGGCTATAAATTCCCACTTGCCTGTGCTATAGTAGGAGTTAAGCCCAGTTCTGTACTTAGAGCTCTTTTTCCCTATTGCAGCTTTTTAACTACTATTCATAAATTGTGTACTGTTAGTTTGTAATTACTTCATTCTTTAGAGGGAAAACTCCTCTTTAAATATTCATTATGCCTGGGAAATGCAAAAGTCGGATCTAGTATGCTACTAATCATTGTAAATTGAAGGAAGTACTTGACCTATAAACAAAGCTTATGCTTGCCTTAGAATTGAAACATTTTTATTATCAAAAGTTACATTCATTATTTTTTAAAGTACTTACCTAATTTTTGTTTCTTGGGTGTATGTGGCTGGTGCCCTACCCACTGAGCTATGGATGCCCTTAGATGCTATTTTAACTGGCAAATTAGTATGGTTTCTTATGTTTGGATGTTTTGTAATTTTCTGTCTCAGTGAATTATGCACTTAATTTACGACAAACATTGAAGCATTTTATGTGGTACATTATTTGAAGAACTGGTGTAGCAGCACTGTGGCCTGCCTCTTTCTAACTGGCCATTTATTAAGATTTAAAAATTGGGGCTTGGCGCCTATAGCTCAACCAGCTAAGGCGCCAGCCATGTACACCTAAGGTGGCGGGTTCGAATCCCCAGCCCGGACCCGCCAAACAACAATGACGGCTGCAACCAAAAAATAGCCAGGTGTTGTGGCGGGCGCCTGTGGTCCCAGCTACTTGGGAGGCGGAGGCA
>CAUYTI010027651.1:0-13084 GCA_963575145.1 Galago senegalensis
GCGGGCGCCTGTGGTCCCGGCTACTTGGGAGGCGGAGGCAAGAGACTCGCTTGAGCCCAGGATTTGGAGGTTGCTGTGAGCTGTAATGCCACGGCACTCTACCCAGGGGGACAGCTTGAGGCTCTGTCTCAAAAAAAAAAAAAAAGCATATGGGGCCAGCGCCCTACTCCTTTGAGCCACAAGCGCCACCCTAGTTTTTCTATTTTTAGTAGGGACAGGGTCTTGCTTTGCTCATGCTGGTCTTGAACTCCGGAGCGTAAGCAATCCACCTGTTTTAGCTTTTCAGAGTGCTAGAATTACAGGTGTGAGCCACCACACCCAGGCTGATCAACATAATTTAAGTGTGCTATGGAAGTTTAACTATAGGTTCAAGTGTGCCGTGAGACAAAAAAGATTGAAAAACACGGCAAGAGGGGATGCGGGGAGTGCTAAGTACACTATGCGATTTATTAAGACATAAGTTTGATTCTATGGTCACCAAATTACCTTCCAAGTTTATCAGTGTATATTCTCAGTTTCAGGTGAAATTTAGGGCACTGATCTTAGGGTGAGGCTGAGAGTGGGGACACATGGGAGGATCTGGATGATTTAGAGCACACCCCACTGAGCCTCCTTATATCAGAAGCAACCCCTTCCTTTTAGCTGATGGGATTGCTGCTGCCTCACCTGACGGCCTTGCCTTGAAAGTTACCGTGCAGGCTGGGCATCTGTAACTCAGTGGTTAGGTTGCTGGCTACATGCACCAGGGCTGGTGGGTTCAAACCCGGCCAGGACCTGCTAGACAACAATGAGAACAATAACAAAAAATAGCCGGGCATTGTGGCAGGTGCCTATAGTCCAGGTACTGGGAGGCTGAGGCAAGAGAAACACTTAAGCCCAAGTGCTATGACGCCACAGCACTCTACTGAGGGCAACGTCATGAGACTCTGTCTCAAAAAAAAACAAAGAAAGTTACCCTGCAATATGTTTTAGTTGTTTATTGCTGAGCAACAAGCCACTCCACACTTAGTGGCTTAACACACAATTTACTCTTTTTCACAGTGCTGTGGGCTGGCTGGCCTTGTCTAAATGTTCACTCCAATGACTCATTCAAAGATGCTGGGCTTTATTGGACAGCTGGGTTTACTGGGGTACTGGGCCTCTCTGTCCACAAGGTCCTTCATCCTGGCTTCTTCATGGCACAGTGGTTTCAGGGTTCTGGGAGGATGAAGACAGGGGCTAAACCTCTGAGCCTTGTGTCTGTAACTTGCATTTCACTTACACCACATCTCCTGGTCAAAGCAAGTCACAAGGGCAGTTCAGGTTCAATGTGGGAAAACTAGACTCCACCTCTGGACTGGAGGAGCAGCAAAATATCATGGGCCTGTATCAGTCTGCTACTGAGGGAAGACCAGCCCTCTTCATGGCCACTCCCATGCTTCCATTCCCCTAACTGGGGTTAGATTCTTATCTGCCGCAGGGGACTAATTCCTGAATGAAGTCCTGGAGGAGGCTTTATACACATGAAAAGAATTTCAAGATTTTGCTAATTTATATCAGCAAAATTCTGCCTCATCTCTACAGGAATGTTTTCTGTGGGTGCTAGTCCAGGTCTGGAAGAATATAATTTCCACTGGACTGAATTTGTTCATTTGGATGCATTTACCTGCAATTCTAGATTCAGGTGCCTGTTTGAGCAGCTAGGAGTGGTTTTGTTGGCTTAGCTCATTTACTAAAACCTGGATTCAAACAAGGCCTATCCTAAATGAAGTCCAGATGCCAGAAGTTCCTTGCCTTAAAACAGAAGGAGGCTCGGCGCCTATAGCTCAACCGGCTAAGGCGCCAGCCACGTACACCTAAGGTGGCGGGTTCAAATCCCCAGCCCGGGCCCACCAAACAACAATGACGGCTGCAACCAAAAAATAGCCGGGCGTTGTGGCGGGCACCTGTGGTCCCAGCTACTTGGGAGGCGGAGCCCAGGAGTTGGAGGTTGCTGTGAGCTGTAATGCCATGGCACTCTACCCAGGGGGACAGCTTGAGGCTCTGTCTCAAAAAAAAAAAAAAAAAAAAAAAAAAACAGAAGAAGGAATCCAGAGCTCAGGGAGAGAGGAATGTTGATGTGAATTTCCCCATGTAACCCTCCTGTACACCACTGAGACGCTCCCTTCACCCAGGCACCCAGAAATATAGCAGTGAGGAGGCCAGGCAGTGGCTCACGGTAGTCCTTGCTATTGGAAGGCCAAGGCAGGTGGATCACCTGAGCTCAGGAGTTTGAGACCAGCCTGAGCAAGAGTGAGACCCTATCTTCACTAAAAAAAAAAAAAAGTATATATATAAAAACTAGCTGGGCTTTGTGGTGGCACCTGTAGTCCCAGCTACTTAGAAGCCTGAGGCAAGAGGATCACTTTGGCCCAAGAATTTGAAGCTGCTGTGAGCTATGACGCCACAACACTCAACCCCAGGGTGACAGAGTAAGGCTCTGTCTTTAAAAAAGAAAGAAAGAAAGAAATACAGAAGGAAGGGAGCACCTTCGAAACCTGATGTAGCACTTGTCCCTTGGAGGTGAGGCATGCTAGTGGAGTAGCTTTCATGGAAACTGGCCCTGTGATTTCAGGTGGAATGATGGGATCCCAGGAGAGCATAGGATAAGCAGCAGCCCTTGACCACCCAGGACACAAGATCTCAAGTATCAACACATCTGACCCACAGATGTCTTCAGGAAAGGGTAATCGATCAAGGGCCAAATACTATCAAAGGGACAAACAGATGTGTGGCCCTTGAGGTCCTCCTTAATCTCTGCAACAGAAACAACAAAACAACAAATAAACAAACCCTTCCAGCTCTGGCAAGTATAATAGAAGCCTGGCTTAAGCCACCATGAAAGAGATCTCAGACTCTTACTGCAAATCCCTTGAAGAAAGAGAGACCCTCCAGAAAGGCTTGTTCTGCAATGCCACAGACACATACTGTGTATCCTTTCTGCCTTCTACGAAGGGTCCTGGGCCATTTGCCAAAGAGCTGTGCTATGTGAAAGTAAAATATCCACACTTTTCAGGGATCAGTGGATGCTGAGTCTATCTAATGTTTATTCCTGAGGATCCAGAAGCAGCTATGTAGAGGCTCAGGTGAATCAGGTAATAATTGGAGTTTTGACCCCAATTCAGATGTGGTGAACCCAGTGGGACCCTGGACCATCCTGTAATTACTTTTTTAGTTTAATGGTGCATGACTAGAATTTACAGGCAAAATTCACACATGGGTCTCCAGGCCCATAAAATAAGGGCTGTTATGGTTGAGAAGACCAGTGGAAGCCCCTCCATCATCTTCTTACTACAAAAATAATAAACCACAAATAATGCTGTGACTCTGGAGGAATCACAGAAATTTGTGCCATCACCAAAGACTGGAAAGGTCCCTGGCTGGTTTCTGTCTCATCCCATTTAACTCACCTGTCTGGTCTGTGCAGAAGGCATGGGTCTTGGACAACGGGCATTATCATGAGTTTAGTCACATGGTGAATTCAGTTGCTGATGCTATTCTAGGTGTGGTCTTTATATGGGGACTACTTTTTTTTTGGTCACAGCTGATGTGCATCTATTTATCTGACAATTGTTTTGTTTTCCTCTATAGAAAACCCCAGTGGCAGTTTTCTCTCTCTTGGCAAAGATAGCAGCACACTTTCCTAATCTTGTCCTGAAGCTCATCAAGTGTCTGGTTCTCTGTAACAATGTAGTCTATGGGGGTTTTGATCATCCTCTCATCATACTTGTCCACTATATTGATTATATTATGTTGCTAGGATTGGGAGAGTAGGAAGTAGTGGGTAGGTTAGATGCCTCAATAAAATACAAACATGCCTGAGAATGGGAAATAAATCCAGGAGAACACTGGGGACTGCTACCTGAGTTAAGTGTCTGAGTGTTCAGTGGTCTGAATCATGCCAGGAAAGACTCTGCAAAGAGAAAGACAATTGCTGGGCTTTCTACCTCTTACTGGGAATAAAACGTACAAGACCGGGGCTCCTTCTGTGTGTTTTGGAGGCAACGTATATCACATTTTGGTGTGCTTTTCTGATCCACTGGCTGAGTAACCTGTAAGGCTGCCAGGTTTGAGTGAGCCCCAGAGAAAAAGAAGGCTTCCAGGTGGTCCAGACTGAAGGGCAAACTGCTCTGCCACGTGGCCCTGAAGATCTAGCAGATGGCAATGATGTTTGAGCCCATGACAAACCCTGATAGAAGAGTCACATGGAATATCTAGTATTTAGGGGCGAAGCTGAGTGCTTCTTGGCAAGCAGTTTTCCTCCTATTGAGGAAGAGCTCCTGGCTCACCACCGGGCCCAGGTTAGAGTGCTCCCTGTGTGGGAGGTACCAGGGACTCTGAAAGTAAATAATGACGGTACACAGAATCTGCTCTTTTCTCAGAGATACCTGGGGTGTATGTGTTCATTTAGTGCTAAATGGGGTGTCAGCGAGTCACACATCAGGTATGAAACACACTCGATTTCTCCTCCCTTTTATTATCCCTCATTCACTGGGGTCAGGCTTCTATTTCTTCCACTCCAAGGAGTCTGCAATTGCCAAGGTCAGAGATCTCTTTAATACTAGTGCAATGGACCCTTTAAGAAAGCTTATGTTTTAGATGCAGTTTCCAATATACACATGAAAGTTAAAAGAACAGTATTATGAACTATTTACTCATCATAAAACGTCAGTATGTATCAACATTTCATCCATTTTGTTCAATGGACATTTAAAATCCATATTGTAGGAAGCATTCAGGGTCTCTGGTCCCTCTGACCACTTCTTGCTTGATGTCTTCTGCACAGTGACATCTTTTCCAGTTATCAACTGGGTCAATCAGAGTACCCCACCCCCTTCCTCTGGACAAGGCATCTACTCAGAGACAAAGACACGCCAGGGTGTCAATCCATTCCGACTTGGTTCCTGTTCCCTTTCCCCTACTCACACGTACAGTCTCCCCATTTCCCCGGGGCGGGGCGGGTGTTAAGGGAGGAGAGTTACCATGTAAGAAAAGAAAACATCTTGGTCTTTCCGGGAATCAGCCGCCAGGGGCTCCAGCGAGGCCTCGGGGTTCAACTCCCGGGTTGGGTCTGCTAGCCCGTGCTCCACGTGGCGCTAGCCTTCTCCGGGGCAGATGTGCATGGATCGGGGACCCGGAGCTTGTTTTGCCCGGGGACACTGTCCTGCCACGAGCCCAACCCCCCGGCGGCCCTTCTGGGTAGTAGAGCTCGGGGCCTGGCAGGGGTGAGCCTGCGGGCAAGAGGGTATGCAAGTGCATGGAGTGCAGCGGCGAGAGGATTCGGAGCCAATCGAGGGTCGGGGCTCTTATAGGGAGACGCCCTCCCAAGCCTGGACATCTTTGGGTTGGGATTTTGGGACAAGATTTGCCCCTGGTCGGGTAGCGGGGAACCTCCTTTTGCAGAGACCCTTCCTCCCTCCCTCTCCTAGGCCAGCCAGATGATAGTGCCATCTCTGAGATCCAGAACAAGGTTTCCAAATGTCCTCTGCCGAGTCAGCCAGGAGCACATGTCCAGGAGCCCACCAGGGCTGGACCTCCGCACCCTCAGCGCGCCACGCCTCGGGGAAGGGGCGCCAGGCCGCCCTCTCTCCTCCCCCGGGCCGGCGCCTCAGCGGGGGATCGGAGCCACCCCAGCCAGCTGTTTTTCCCTGTTTTGCTAGGCCGCCGTCCCAGGACAGGGAGGGAAAGGGGGTCGCCACGGAGGGGCTGCGAAATGACTGCAGCAGGGAGGAGGGGGGGGGCAATAAGTCTTTAAGTGAAAAAGTACAGGGGTGGGAGGTGCCTGTGGCTCAAAGGAGTAGGGCGCGATCCCCACATGCGGAGGTGGGGGGTTCAAACCCAGCCCTGGCCAAAAACTGCAAAAAAAACAGGGCCAGGGGAATCCATTGCCTTTCTGCTCTGTCTCAGCTCCCTTCACCTCAGTTTCTGCACCTTCTTTTTCAGCCGTGGAGAGCTGGACTGGGTAGAGGGTTACAGGCTCTGAGCCTTGCAGCTCAGCCCTGAGTGAGGTTTCTGCCTAGGACCTCCTTTAATGTCAGGACCGTTTTACAAATGGGGATACTGAGGGTGCTGGTGCTGGGCTCCTAGAAGAAGCTGCCATATCTGAGGGTCCCCAGTCCTCATCTGCACTCTGCCAGTTTTCCACACCTGGGATCACTGCTTTCTTATTGAATGCCTTCTGGAACCATAAGCACCATGGGCCTGCCCCTCTCAGCTTCCTCTACAAGCTTCTCTTCCTAAAAGGCTTCCAAGCTTGGAACTGGGCTCATTTCTCTTTTGCTTCTGTCTCTGAAAGAATTTGCTTCCCCTTCCTCCATGCCCCTCCCAAGATCTGGGTTCCAGCCCATGCTCCCTTCGGAGGTCCAGCCTACTGGGCTCCTGGACACGTGCCCCTGGCTGTCTCGGAGGTCCTTCGGGAACCTTGTTCTGCATCTCAGAGATGGCACTATCATCTAGTTGGCCTGTGAGAAGATGTGTGTCATGGGACGTGGTGTGTGGGTCAGAGAAAGAAGTGAGAAGAGGAGATGTTCACACACACTGCTCCTGGAGCCTCAGTGTGGCCTTTTCTTGTCTTCAGGTCCCTGATGTCAGAGCTCATATGGCAGCAAGCTCTGCGGCCTGCGTCTGTGTTGGGCCGGGAAGAAACCTCACAGTGTGTATGTATGGAGGTGGCTTCTGGAGGCAGAGAACCCTAGTGCTGTTGGGAATGAGATGAGGAGACAGACTTGGGGCCAGTTGGATGGGGAAGGCTGGCTCAGAAACCTGGGCTCTTTGGGAGTCCTCTTGTGATGAATTTTCTGTAAGCTGAACTCCTTTAAAAGGGGTAAGAGTGTTTTGGGAGCCAGTGTTGATAGGGACAACAAGTAGAGTCCCCTGCCCCCAGCTCCCTGAGGGTTCTGAGCTTAGAGAGGCTGCCCTTCAACCTTGTGGGACTCTGTCAGGACCCATCTCTGACCAAGGCTGACTTTCAGGCCCACTGGCAGCTCCCAGCCTCCTTCCCCATGGCCTGGCTGTGTATCTCCCTCACCGGCCTGTACACACGCCCAGGTGGACCCTCTCTCCCTCCTGGATGTCCTGAGATTCAGAAAACTGATCCCCTCTGCCTGGCCTCAGCCTTCTGTGCCAGAGGCCTGCTATACCCCTAGCTGAGTCCTCATGCAAGCCAGATTCCTTTCATTCAGGGACTTCCAGAGAGGGCCTATGCCCAGTCTGCTCCTGCCTGGGCTGTCCAGCAGCCTTTTAGGACTCCATAGCCAGTTTCTCTGGGAAGCCCTCCTGGCTGGCATAACTGGGTGTCCTCTCAAAGCCAGGCCTTTGTTTTTCCCAGGGCCTCATCCCTCATCACAATTTATTGTCCTAAGACTGAGATTTCTCACCTCAGTGACCCCAGTGCCCAGCACCGAGCCTGGTACAAAGTGGGTGCTAAGGTAAGGCCCACTGCATGTATGAATAAGCGGGGACTACAGGCATTTGGGGAAGCTCTTGGCTGAGCCAAAGTTCTGCAGTATCCTGAGACTTACGATCAGGGGCCTACTGTTCTCAAGAAGTTTGACCTCTGGATGAGCTTTAAGACCGTTAGGCAAACAACTATCACTTAAAATTACCTTGGGCCACTGGGTCCCTGCCCATTCTTCTGTAGGCTTCAACTCTGACCCACTCCAGGCTCAGTCTGTTGGGCTTTCCTGGCATCTAAATCTTGGCTTGTTCTGCCCACCTTCATGACAGGGTTCTATTCTCAGACTCCTGGCATTGCTTGCTCACTCCCATCTCATGCTGACAAGTCCCAGGAACTGGGTGTTTCTCAGACGGCTCTGGCCTGTGTGGGTTAAAGCAGAGGCTGGCATGCCCATTTTCAGTGTACACAGCATGCACACATATGTACCACATGCCCCCCACCCCTCGAGCCAGAGAGAGACACTGCTGAGCCAGAGGATCAGATTTATTAGATTCCAGCAAGACTACGGTACAGGTTTCATGCAGATTAAATAAGTGCCTCACTGCCCCGGGAGGGGAGCACTTTCACTTGCAGCTCCTTCATTGGCAAGTCAAGAGGTGTATATCAAGGGGAACTCTCAAGATATTCTGCATGGGGGACAGTTGGGATCACAACTGGGGGAGGAAGTGAGACACTAGGCAGCTGAGGGCCCTTGGGACCTTGAGTCTTAAGAGGTTCAGGGACTGTAGGACCTTGGTCCTTTGCTGGTGCTGGCACCAAGGAATCTTTATCCTTCAGAGGCACCGGGATTATAGGAACTTGATTCTTCATAGGCTCAGGGACCACAGAACCTTGATTCTTTGGAGGCTCTGGAATGATGGGATCCTTATCCTTGACTGGTGCTGGGACAGTAGGGCTTTGAATCTTCACAGACTCAGGGACTGCAGGACCATGATTCTTTATAGGTGCCACAGGTGCAGAATCATGAACCTTCAGATGCTCTGGGATCACTACATTTTGATTCTTGACTGGCTCTGGACCCACAAAACTTTGATTCTTTATAAACTCAGATGCCACGGGACCTTCCTTCTTTACAGGTGCTGTGGCACTTTGATTCTTCAGATGTTCTGGGACCTTGGGACCTTGATCCTTGACAGATGCTGAAACCATGGAATCTTGATCCTTAACAAGTGCTGAGACCACAGGGACTTGATTCTTCACAGGCTCAGGGGCCACAGGACCTTGACCCTTCAGAGACTCTGGTACCATGGGACTTTGATCCTTAACTCTTGCTGGAACCATAGGACTTTGATTCTTTAGAGGCACTGGGATCAAAGGAACTTGGTCCTTGGCTGGTGCTGAGATCATAGAACCTTCATTCTTTACAGGCTCACGGACCACATGGTCTTGATCCTTGACTTGTACTGGAGTCATAGGACTTAGATCCTTCAGAGGCCCTGGGACTACAGAACCTTGACCTTTTGGAGGTCCCGGGACTATGGGGCCTTGATCCTTTGGAGGCTCTTGGACCACAGGACCATGACCTTTCAGAAGGCCTGGGACCACAGGACCTTGATCCTTGTTTGGCTCTGTGGCTACAGGACCTCGATTCTTACTTGAATCACTGGCAGGTTTGACCAGGCTCCTGCAAAGGAGAGAGAAGTGGTCACTGTGGGGGTAGAGCTCAGGCCAGGTATAGGGCAGAGCACAGATTGCCTGATAAATCTTGGCCCAGTGGAGCCTGGGCCAGGCAGCTCTTGCTGGAGAGCCAGTAGAGTCTGATTTCTGTTTTCTTAATACAGAATGTGGGGTAGGGTGAGGGACAGGCTCAGGGATCAGTAATTCAATGTGCTTGCCAATTGATTATAACCTGCACATGGCACAGGGATGGTGCCCTGGTGACAACGGCAGTATCATAGCTGGACTCAGACTTGGCCAGTGGGCATCCAAGAAGCCCACCCACCCCATACTCCATCCAGGCCCTCTGCTTTTTCCACCAGGATCATTGGGCCCTTCCTGGGAACCCCGTGTTAGTTGTTCTCTTAGATGACACTACAGGGTGTTCTTTCCTTATTCTCATGGCCTCCAAGGTTCCTTTCCTTCCCTGACCCCCTTTTTAAGGGCTGACTGAAGGGAGAGGCAAAGGATCCATGGCATACCAAGAAAGGGGGCAGTGGGAATTTCCTTCTTCTCCCTCCCTGCAAGGGGGAAAGGTATTATTGTCACTGACATTGTCTAGCACAGCCAGCATATGGTGATAGCTGGCCTTTAGCTTTATCATTGCTTTTAAATTTCTATAGACAGTGAACTCCATTGTTGCCTGCATCACCCCCACTGCCCCCACCTTTGGTAGGTAGCTGGCTGGGACTCCCCATTCCGGCAGTGATGAGGCCCTGGTCCCCTCACTCTATCCCCACTTCCAGTTCCCTCTGTACTCCTTGGACTCTTGCTGTCACTAACTCCAAGGTTCCTGGGCCTATGTGCCTGCAGCCCAGAGTCCAAGCCTGTCACCAGAATCCTCCTGGGCCATTCCAACTGCCTCACTGCAGCCCTCTTTCCCATCCCTTGGCCTGCCCACATGCGGAGACAGTGACAGCACTGACACTGGAGGGCAAACATTGCCATGCTCAGACCCGGCCAGTCTGGAGCCCTCTGGTGTGGAATGCACACCCCTCCCTTGCAGGCCAGGTGGAAAGTAGCTGCTCAGCAGTGATGTTGCTCGGCAGGTATCGCAAGACTGCGCACACCTACAACACACTCAGCTCTCCCACTCACTTCATCATAGCTCATCTTGGCTACACAGCAGCCCTGTGAAGCACACAGGAAGGATTTTATTACCCCTACTTGTCTAATAACAAAAAGGAGGTCCTGAGAGGGCAGGTGATATGGAAAGTGAAGGGACTCACATGGACTAGTCTGGATTTTTCCAATCCTGGAGCCTGTGTTCTTCCCCCTGGCACACAGTAGGTCCTCCATACTGTTATTATTACTCTTATTCTTTAACATGTGTAGCAATAAACTTTCAGCATTTTAACAGTTCCTATCAGGCTTCTACAGAAATTATGTCTCACTGTTTCTTAAAGCTGCTTTAGTAAGATCTCTACTTGGTAGCACTTTCTTAGCTCAGTATGGTTTGATCTCTCTGGGCTTCAAGCCTGTCATGTGTTTATTAGGTATAATGATATGATATTCACTCAGAAATTTATGATGTAAAGGTCATGTACATAGAGCCCTTGTACTATGGTATTACTAAGTAGTATTATGATTATTTTTCTATTTACTTTGAAATAAAATCCCACGTATTTTGGATTGTTTATATTCTGCTACATAAGCTTTTTATTGTATTTAGTATTTTGAGCCCTCAGTGGCACAGGCAGCCTGCCCACCAGCCCCCTTGCTGGACCTGAGTGCACAGTGGAGGGAGAGGGCCAGGGCAGCTCTCTAGCTCAGCATGACATGGGGCACAGATGCTGTGGCCGGACTGACATGGCCGGCTGCTGTCAGAAGGGTTTGAGGCAAGGCTGTGAGAAGTGTGCAGAATCCAAAGATGGCATTAAAAACACCTTCAGTCATTTATGTACAGCCAGAGAGAAAAAATAAAAACTGAATTTAGAATAGAATCAGGCAGGAAATCAATTAGCTAAGCCCTCTCAGGTCATGAGGTGATCTGGGTGGGGTCATCCTAGTGGGATGATCATACTGAGAGAGGACAAAAGAAGGTGATGGGGTAGGGTGGGGCTTCACAGATCTCAGGCTTGGGCTGAAGAACTTATCTCTTGCCAGGACATGGACTCAGAGTCCATGCAGGCATGGAGATCATGATGACCAGGCCATACTTCCCTGGATGTTTACATCCTCGCACACCCCAAATGTCTTTTTTTTTTTTTTTTTTTTTGAGACAGAGCCCCAAGCTGTCCCCCTGGGTAGAGTGCCATGGCATTACAGCTCACAGCAACCTCCAACTCCTGGGCTCAAGCGAGTCTCTTGCCTCCACCTCCCAAGTAGCTGGGACCACAGGCGCCCGCCACAACGCCCGGCTATTTTTTGGTCATTGTTGTTTGGCGGGTCTGGGCTGGGGATTCGAACCCGCCACCTTAGGTGTACGTGGCTGGCGCCTTAGCCGGTTGAGCTATAGGCACCAAGCCATCGTCAACTTTAGATTACAAAAGAATAAGTATACCTTTCTAGGGTAAAGAGGTAAATCATCAAAATTTCTCAACACGCCATTTCCTTATCCAATAAATAACCTTTTTGCATTCTGAGGGGCCGCAAAGAGGTTCCTGGTTTCCTGACCGTGTATTCGTTCGGAGATCATTCAGAGTTGTGTTTTTATTAATTCGGCTTAAAGAAACACTGAAGATGACATCCTTGAGCCCTGCTAATTGTTCCACAGCCAAGAAAATAAAACCATTTCTCAAGGAAACTTAAAAAGACTAGAGGATGAAAAGAGGGGATCATTTAAGGAGTGGGGAGTTTCTTTAAAAGGAAGAAAGCATGATTTGGAATTCAACAAATAAGTCAGTGATGCCTCCTCTAATGGGAGTTATTAGATGATACAGATTTTTCCAGATACCTGACATGTTCTTATTAAATGAGAAAAAGCAACATTTAAAAAAAATGTAAATCTTTCTCTAATGTATTATATATACTCATTACCTTTGAAATATAGTATACTGACAACGTATCACTGTGTAACAATGCAGTGATTATTCCTTTCTCCAGTTCTGTTTGTTCTTAGTAGCTTGCTATCTCTCCTCTCATTCTCAGAAACTCTGTAATGATTGTTATTATTCATTACTGTCGGTCTGACTACATCTGTTACATTTTTTCATTTTTATTTGCTAGAACAAGGATAACTGAGCTGATTAAAATAAGCACCAAGTCAAGGCCCAAGGCCCATCCTTAAGCAAAATGTGAAATCTGCATGGATTTTCTACACCTATATTGGCTTCCCAGAGTCCCATTATTCATTCTTTTTTGTTCTTTTCCACATACTTAGTAGTTGAAACTTCATCTGATTTTATTGCATAAATTAACTAGCATGAAACAATATAGCCACTTTGGAGATATTAAGTACGAATGAATATTCATAACACAGTATTAATCATTAGATCTTATAATGTCTGAGCAAACCCCAAGTATCTTTCATAAAATGAAATCCTTTAGAGGATTTTCTGGAAACAATTATTAAAATTTTCTAGAGGGGAAACTTTTTTTTTGTAGTTTTTGGCCGGGGCTGGGTTTGAACCCGCCATCTCCGGCATATGGGGTCGGTGCCCTACTCCTTTGGGCCACAGGCACCACCCAAGGGGAAACATTTTCGTAAAGGAAATAGAAAATTATGATTGTGTGGATATAAAATTCAGACTGTATCAAGAAAATTTGTACCTATAAACTTACACTTTTTTTTTTTTTGAGACAGAGCCTCAAGCTGTCCCCCTGGGTAGAGTGCCATGGCATCACGCTCACAGCAACCTCCAATTCCTGGGCTCAAGCGAGTCTCCTGCCTCCGCCTCCCAAGTAGCTGGGACCACAGGCGCCCGCCACAACGCCCGGCTATTTTTTGGTTGCAGCCATCATTGTTGTTTGGCGGGTCCGGGCTGGGGATTCGAACCCACCACCTTAGGTGTA
>CAUYTI010027652.1:0-10913 GCA_963575145.1 Galago senegalensis
CCTGTGGTCCCAGCTACTTGGGAGGCGGAGGCAGGAGACTCGCTTGAGCCTAGGAGTTGGAGGTTGCTGTGAGCTGTAATGCCACGGCACTCTACCCAGGGGGACAGCTTGAGGCTCTGTCTCAAAAAAAAAAACAAAAAAGAAAAAGCTACCTAGTGGCTCGGCGCCTATAGCTCAACCGGCTAAGGCGCCAGCCACGTACACCTAAGGTGGCGGGTTCAAATCCCCATCCCAGATCCACCAAACAACAATGACGGCTGCAACCAAAAAGTAGCCGGGCGTTGTGGCAGGCGCCTGTGGTCCCAGCTACTTGGAGGCGGAGGCAAGAGACTCGCTTGAGCCCAGGAGTTGGAGGTTGCTGTGAGCTGTAATGCCAGGGCACTCTACCCAGGGGGACAGCTTGAGGCTGTCTCAAAAAAAAAGAAAAAAAAAGAAAGAAAAAGCTACCTAGTGAACAAGTAAGTCAGAGTCCAACCTCAACTCCAAACTCTTCCTGATTGGGCCTCTGGCAGCATTGATATCCTTCTTCCTGTTTGGTACAGGTTAGACCCTACCTTTTACCACATGCCCTTCTGAGAACTTATTCGACCCGGTTCAGGACAAAGGATTTCAGTCACAGGCTGGGTGACGTGGTGGCCTACTGAGGCTGAGGCAGGTGGACTGCTGGAGCTCAAGAGTTCAAGACCAGCCTGAGCAAGAGCAGGACCCCATCTATGGTAAAAAAAAAAAAAAAAAAATAGAAAAACTAGCTGAGTGTTGTGGCTAGCACCTGTAGTCCCAGCTACTTGGGCAGCTGAGGCAAGAGGATTGCTGAAGCCCAAGAGTTTGAGGTTGCTGTGAGCTATGGAAGACACCATAGCACTCTACCCAGGGTGACAGAGCGAGACTCTGTTTCAAAAAATAAAAAAAACAAGACTGTTACAGTGATTCACACCTGTAATCCCAACACTCTGGGAACCTGAGGCAGATGGATTGCTTGAGCTCAGGAATCTGAGACCAGCCTAAGCAACATGTTGAGACTACATCTCTAAAAATAGCTGGGTACTAAGGCGGGAGCCTGTAGTCCAAGCTACTAGGGACTGAGGCAATAGGATCACTTGAGCCCAAGAGTTTGCTGTGAGCTATGACACCACAGCACTCTACCCAAGAACAGAGTGAGACTCTGTCTCCAAAAAAAAAAAAATTTTTTTTCAGCCAAAAGAGTTGTCTTGAAAGAAAGGATAAGGTCTGATCTAGACCTGAATAGGGAGAATTAGGCTGATACCACCACAAGACATGTGCATACACAGTGATTCCTGCTCTTGTCAATTCCTGTGCACACAGCACTTTTCTTTATAAAGCATATTCATTCCTGTGCTCAACATGTGTAATGCTGCCCTTTGAGGCTGGGAGAACAAGTAGTATTATTCCTATCATACAGATGAAGAAACTGAGGCTCTAGGAAGGGAAGTGACTTATTTGATCAGGGACGCACAGCTGATAAGGGGTAAGTTGGAGACTGTGTAATGCATTGAGAAAAAACATAGGACTTGGTGTCACAAAACTGTGTTTGTGTCCTGGATCCTGTACTAACTAGCTGTGTGATGTTGGGTTACTTTAACTGCTGAGTTTGTTTTCTCATCTATAAAATAGTAACAGTATTAATAGGTTGTTATAAGGATGAAATGACATAATACCACGCAGTCTATAAAGGCTTACACCATATGAGGGGCTTTTATCAAGGGTCAAGGACACATGAGCTTAGGATGTTAGATTCAGGTATCCAGTGCACTTAGCACTGCCTCTGTCTATCCTGCTCTGGACACTACCTTACTTATAATACTTTTCCAGTGTCAGTCCCTGTTCCCTTGCCAGCCCGGAAGCCACCCACTCCCTCCCCTCTCCATTGAGGGCTGATTTACTGATTGCTACTTGATAACAGACTCTCTAGAGAGCTGTACTTCCAGTTTCTCCGGGCCTTGTGACTGCGGTCTGAGTTCCCTCCTTGCCTCCCTGCCTAGGCCAGCCCAGTGCTAGGCTGTGGGGAGAGTTCTCAATCATACTGCCACACCTACTCCCCTGCTGCATGGAACTGAAGATTACAGGCCCAGGAGTTCTGCTTTGAAATGACAGTGCTTCCCAGAAAATCCAATGGATACAATTAATGGCATCTGCCCCCAAAGCTCTTTTTTTTTTTTTTTTTTCTGAGACAGAGCCCCAAGCTGTCCCCCTGGGTAGAGTGCAGTGGCATCACAGCTCACAGCAAACTCCAACTCCTGGGCTCAAGCGAGTCTCTTGCCTCCGCCTCCCAAACAGCTGGGACCACAGGCGCCCGCCACAACACCCGGCTATTTTTTTGGTTGCAGCCATCATTGTTGTTCGGCGGTCCGGGCTGGGGACCCAAACCCGCCACCTTAGGTGTATGTGGCTGGCGCCCCAGCCGGTTGAGCCATAGGTGCCAAGCCCAAAGCGCTTTAAGGTCTTATTTCATCGGCTTAGTGCCCTTGCACAGGTATTTATCTCCATTTCCTGGGTAGGAAAACTGAGGCCGAAAGACAATAAAAGCCTTATACTTGGTTGCAGGGAGTCAACAGAGTGGGGGCTAGAACTTAGGTCTCTTGACTTCCAGTCTGAGGGTTCCAGTTGACTCTACTGTTATAGAGGGCCCTTATTTCCTTCCCTGACCCTTCTCTGACAGTCTCTTTCTGAATGTCCTAAGGATGAATACACACCTATTTTATGTAAATAAGATGGAAATATTTTTAATGTGAACTAGGATTAACCTCATAAAGTTAAACTATTTTTCTCCTAACTGATCCCAGGGAAAATTGCGGTCTGGGAGGGAGATGGGACCAATACCTGGGTCCTTTACAGCTCCCATACCACAAAGTTCCTTTTCTGCTTCAGGGGGGTGGGGATCTCCCATGATCCCCATCTCTGACTTTTTCTTTGAGACAAGTCTTTTTATTTTTTGAGACAGAGCCTCAAGCTGTCCCCTTGGGTAGAGTGCTGTGGCATCGCAGCTCACAGTAACCTCCAACACCTGGGCTCAAGGGAGTCTCCTACCAAGTAGCTGGGACCACAGGCGCCCACCACAATACCTGGCTATTTTTTGGTTGCAGCTATCATTGTTGCTTGGTGGGCCCGGGCTGGATTCGAACCCGCCACCTTAGGTGTATGTGGCTGGCGCCTTAGCCACTTGAGCCACAGGCGCCAAGCCTTAAGACAAGTCTTAAAGCTGAGCATGGTGGCTCATACCTGTAATCCTAGCACTCTGGGAGACCAAGGCAGGAGTATCCCTTGAGCTCAGGAGTTTGATAACAGCCTAAGCAACACCGAGACCCTGTCTCTACTAAAAAATAAAAAAAAAAATAGCTAGGTGTTGTGGTGGGTCCCTATAGTGCCAGCTACTTGGGAGGCTGGAGAAATCACTTGAACCCAGGAGTTTGAGGTTGCTGTGAGCTGTCATGACATGATGCTCTATCCAGGGTGACAGAGTAAGACTCTTGTCTTAAAAAACAACAAAAATAAATCTTACATAATCCTCACAGTAACCCCATAAGGTAGGTGGTAAATCTTCTTTCCCCTCCCCCATTTTACAGACAAGAAAACTGAAGCATGGAAAGGTTAAGCAATTTGTCCAGGGTCACAGCTAGGAAATAGCAAAACCAGGATTTGACTTTATAGTTATTCTGACACCAGCACTTAGATGCTTGCTACCATCTTATACTGTATCCTTACAGCACTTTTGCTTGGTCTCTTACTGTGTATCTGCCTCTCTAATGTCTGTCTTGATGGGACTTCAGAATGGTGTCAGCTTAAGGGAACAGGAGCTAGTTCCCTCTGTGTGTCCCCATCCTTTTTTCTCAATGGGTAGTGGCCTCCCTAACCAAGTATGTCCCTTTCATCTGTCCACAGGTCACTGCATCCAGAGGGGCCCAGAAGAGGGAGGAGGCACTGCCTCCACTACAGCAGCTTCATCCACGATGCAGAGCATCAAGTGTGTAGTGGTGGGTGATGGGGCTGTGGGCAAGACGTGCCTGCTCATCTGCTACACAACCAACGCCTTCCCTAAGGAGTACATTCCCACAGTGTTCGACAATTACAGTGCCCAGAGTGCGGTTGATGGGCGCACGGTGAACCTGAACCTGTGGGACACTGCGGGCCAGGAGGAGTATGACCGCCTTCGCACACTTTCATACCCTCAGACCAACGTCTTTGTCATCTGTTTCTCCATTGCCAGTCCTCCCTCCTACGAGAATGTGCGGCACAAGTGGCATCCAGAGGTGTGCCACCACTGCCCCGATGTGCCCATCCTCCTGGTGGGCACCAAGAAGGACCTGAGAGCCCAGCCTGACACCCTACGGCGCCTCAAGGAGCAGGGCCAGGCGCCCATCACACCACAGCAGGGCCAGGCACTGGCCAAGCAGATCCACGCTGTGCGCTACCTCGAGTGCTCAGCCCTGCAGCAGGATGGCGTCAAGGAAGTGTTTGCTGAGGCTGTCCGGGCTGTGCTCAACCCCACGCCGGTCAAGCGTGGGCGGTCCTGCGTCCTCTTGTGACCCTGGCACTCAGCTTGGAGGCTGCCCCTGCCCTCCCCCACCAGTGTGCCTTGGCGCCTTGTCTGCCCCCAGCTGTGCCTTAAGGACTAATTCTGGCACCCCTTTCCAGGGGGCTCCCAGGATGCCTTCTTCTCTGAATGCCTTTTTCTCCTTAAGGAGACCTGCAGAGAAAGGGGCTTTGGGCTCTATCCCACTCTGCTTGGGAACATCAGGTACTCTTATGAGTACACCCAAGCCAAGGTTGGACCCTGCCCCAAGAGTCCAAGCCAGTGCCCCTTTCCCCATTTTCTGCTACTGACCAGTTCATCCAGCTTTCCACACAGTTGTTGCTGCCTATTGTGGTGCTTCCTCTCAGGGTAGGGGCTCTCAGCCTTCTCTAACCTCTGCCCTCACTGCTCATGAAATTGTGCCCCCAAGAGGCTCTCTTCCTTCCTCAAGGAAGGAGCCACAGAATCCTGAGAAGATGAATGTGCTCTAACCTGCTCCAATGTGCCCAGGCCATATGCATCCGCTGACTGACTCAGCTCCCATGCTCCTGGGGGCCTTTCCTACCCCCATCAGCATCAATAAAACCTCCTGTCTCCAGTGGCCCCGGCTCCTCCCTGTGTGCTGGGCATTAGGGGGTGGGCATGGGCTAGGGCTCCCTAGAGACTGGGAGCCTTTTGTTTCCTCTACTAGAGGATAGGAGACAATAGACTTCATTGTGGTCCCCTACCACCACCCCCAATTTCTCTAACAAAGCTCTGGACTCCCTTGGAGGACCACTCTTGCTTTGGGACCCAGATGCAGATGCTGTAGTGGACTAGGACATAAACCTTAAGGAAGAGTTCCCCATCTAGGACTCAGAAAGGGAGAGGCTGAAAATCAGCACCCTGAAGGCAGGTGCTCTCAACCATGCATCTGAGAGCTATACCCTTATTCTCTCAAGGGGACAAATTTTTACTGGTAAGAGTTAGGGCTGGAACCCACGCCTCTGCCTCAACTGAAGACTTGCAGTTATTCCAGCTTCCTGGCTTGTAGTCGTAAAGATAGCTCATCAAAGTGGAAGCTTTGATCAGTCTTCGGAGACTCCAGGACTTGGGGGATTGCCTCTTGGAATCATAACCTGCCATGGACTTATTTCCTCCATCTTAGAGCCCCTTTGTCACTCAGTTCTTACCAAACCAGGAAATGAGCCCCAAGACCAGCAAGCCTTGCTCACACTAATGGAAAAAAAAAAAAAAAAGAAAAAATTTATTTTCCTTTAAAATGTACAACCAAAAAAGCTTAGGATCTGGGGTAGTGAGGAAGATGGAGGAATTCTAGGGAGCCCCATTTGGGGGTAGAAATCTGGGCCTCTGACCTTTCCACCTCATACTTTTATAAAGGAGGGAATCTCCACTGAAACTACAAATTTCAGAAGGGAAGGGAAGTACACACTGTGCTAGTACTTCTCTGGGAAGAGGTCATCCTTTAGGTACAGAACACCACCTCCAAGGGATGACATCAGAATCACACACTGGCAGAGCCTTTGGAAATCATATAGCACACCCACCCCCCATCATACACATGGATACACTGAGGCTCAGACAGGGAAGGGTGTGCACCGTAAGACATAAGCCAAATTAAAGAGGTAAAATCAGGACAGGAACACCTGGGAAACCTTAGCAGGGGACTGTGGCCACAGGCCTGGATGTGCAGGATATTATTAGATACATCAGTCAAGTAAATGACCCCATTGAGAAATGGCTGCAGTATTCAGGTAGCAGCCACTGCTCAGTGGTTCCTGACCTCAGCAAAAGGTGGCTATGTAAAGGCCAAGAACTGGATTGTGGTCATGAACCTTAGGGCTTTTTAGCACCAAATGGTGGAGCTCTCCTGTCAGCTCAGCTTCTTGAGATCGCTCAGGTAAGGGTAACAATGCTTGAGAGCCCTTGTGCTCATGTGAGGGGTGGGAAGGAGCAGTCAGCAGCACTGGCATCAGCCTTGGCCTATCCCCTTCCTTCTTTCCCCTCCCCAATCTTCAGTACAGCCCAGAGAGGACACAGGGTGGTGAAGGCCAGAGCTGTTTCTTATTTCTTGCTTCTGGGCACTGGGCTGCCCCCTCCAGAGTAGGACAGAGGGTTTAGAATCGCTTTTCCTCAGGCTGAGAGGTTATAAGCAGCTCTTTGTTCCCGAAGTCCCACCAGGCCGTCATGTGGAATGCCATGTTGGTAAGGACAACAGTGTACTCCAGGATGGCAAAGATGGTGTACACTGTTGTGAGGACACAAGGAACAGGGCATAGTGAAGCTCCCATTACCTGTTCTCAGGGGCCTCTTCATAAATCACCACACCACTAGTCCACCACAGGGGAAACAATGGAAATTGCCCCATATCCACTTATGACCATGTATAGATCTGTCCTGGCCTCACCTCCAGCCTCACAATACATGTTGTGCCGAAAGTAGACAGCCAGCGCCGAGAAGAAGGAGATGAAGTTGATAATGAAGAGCCGCTGTTTCCAGCTGTAGGATTTTCGATCCTAGGGGATAGGCTGTCTGATCACTCTGCAGTTTGCAGGCTATGTGGGTAGCCTCCTGTTTTAGCCCCAGCTCCTAAGGGCTGGGCCTTAACCTCCCTTGGTTCCCACTAGTGGTCATAGAAGGGAGCACAGGCAGGGGCAGCAGGCATGATGAACAAGTTCACTTCCCTGCATTTGGGGGAGTGATAAGGCCAAGGAGTAGTGGTATCCCTGCCCCTCCCACTCTAGGGGGATGGAGTAGGAAAGTTACCTGGACCCACCCACCGGCCCTAAATCTCCAGAAACTGGGGGGGTGGGGGGGGGGCGGAGGAGGGAAATAAAGGCCCGCCATGGGGGTGGGGTATTGGCATTATTACAGACACAATCCTTGACACTATTCACAATCCACTGTAGCCTGAGTGCTTCCACTTTCTACCCCCATTTGGAACCTCCATCTCTTCTATTCTTCCATGCTAGGACCCAAACACAGTCCTAGATCCTGACCAACCTCTCTCCACTGTTGCCAAGGCCCAGCCCAACCCCAGCACCCTTGTGCTAGGGTTGCCATTAGAACTCCAGTTCCCACCTCACCATTACCCACATCCTGAGGACAAATGTCCTGTAGTTTCTTCTGTGCCACCTGGAGCCCCACTAGGGATAGACCGTACCTCCTGACTTACTGTGTGCTTCTTGGTCAGCCTCCAGAGAATGCAGGTGAGGAGCATGTGGCTGAGGGATGAGCCAATGAACACAATGAAAGCATTTTCGTGGACAGCTGGAGGAAAAGGAGGATTGGGAGTGCACATGGCAGTGTGCCCACACACCTATGAAGGAAGTATGGGAAGGGGCAGGGCACATTCCCTCCCAGAGCCCTTCCCCACTCCCCCTCCTCTGAGCACCCACTGAAGTCCTCGGAGGAGGAGACATAAGTGAGCACTAGCAGTGCCAGGTTCTCGACAACGTTGAGGCCGAAGTTGAGGCGGCAAAGTGGGCGGTAGCAGGGAGATGGCGAGGCGCAGCTGAGGTAGTGGTTCCAGTAGGCGAAGGCCACCAAGAAGCGAGGTGCTGAGTGTAGTCCGATGCAGAAACGCCACACGTAGCGCTGGGGCACCTCCCCACCGATGGCCGAGCTCACCGAGGGCAGATAATTGGGTACCTAGAGAGTTTTGTGACCTGTCTGGACATCTGCCTCTACTGGCCCTGCCCACCTGAAGAGCCTCCTCTTCATCTACCAAAATCACCCCTGCCCTCAGAAGACTCTGCTCTGGCTCCTCCCCCTCCAGAAAGTCCTCCTTCAGGTGACCCCAGAACTCCCCCAGGAAACTTCCCCTTCCAGGTCCCAGTCCCAATTCCCCAGCAAGCCTGGGACTTGTGCAGGGGCACGGTAAGACCTTCTCCATCTTCCACCACACATTTTGAAATGGGCACATGTTTGAGCAGTGTATAGATGGATTCACATGCTCTCTATGCCCATAGCTGAGAGTTGCCTCACATAAGAACCTGCACGAGTTCCAGGATTCTAGGACCCTAGATAACAGCCCTGAGGACAGAGACGAGTCACAGACCATCTGAGATTCCTTGGAACACTGCTAGATTCACTACCCAGCTGAGACATTCCTCTGACTGCTCCCAGCTCCACTCATTCCTCTGAGCAGATGGGTCAAAACAATAGAGAGTGCTGTGAGAGCTGGGCCAAAAGGATACCACTACCCTGATCATGTTTCAGAAAAGTAGTTGCTCCTAACCTGGTATGATCTAAGAAAATGACCCTGCTCTTTTGTGACTCCTCCAACCATTTTTCTCTGCCTGGAATTCCTCATTCCTTAAGGAAGTAAAGCCTCACTTCTTTTTTTTTTTTCCCTTTGAGACAGAGTCTCACTGTTGCCCTCAGTATGCCACAGCTCATAGCAACCTCCAACTCCTGGGCTTAAGCAATTTTCTTGCCTTAGTCTCCCAAGTAGCTGGGATTATAGGCGCCTGCCACAATGCCTGGCTATTTTATTTTTGCTGTTGTTGCAGTTGCCACTGCTGTTTTAACTGGCTAGGCTGGGCTGGGCTCAAAGCCGCCACCCTTGGTATATGGGTCCAATGCCCTAACCAATGAGCCATAGGCACCACCCCAGCCTCACTTTTTTTTTTTTTTTTTGAGATGGAGCCTCAAACTATCCCCCTGGGTAGAGTGCCATGGCATCACAGCTCACAGCAACCTCCAACTTCTGGGCTCAAGCGAGTCTCCTGCCTCAGCCTCCCAAGTAGCTGGGACTATAGGCGCCTGCCACAACGCCTGGCTATTTTTTGGTTGCAGCCATCATTGTTGTTTGGCGGGCCCGGGCCAGGGATTTGAACCCGCCACCTTAGGTGTATGTGGCTGGCGCCTTAGCTGCTTGAGCCACAGGCACCGAGCCAACCTCACTTCTTAAGGTGGAGAAAGAAAGAGATAATACTTACACAGTTGGAAGGGCTGGTGTGTTGCTTGTATGAGGTAAGAGGATGGGGGAATGAATGAACAGTTTAGATGGGGACAGGAAAGCTGGGGACAGGAGGAGGATCTCTTAGACTCTATGCTAGAACAGTGCTTTACAAACTTTAATTGTACATACAACTCATTAGGGGCCTGTGTGAAAATGCAGGCCTGGAACCTGAGAATCTGCATTTTAAAAATATTTCACGACTGCAACATCTACCAGTCCATTGCCTACACTTTCCATAGACTTTTTTAGACCCTTAACAAGGCCAGGGCACTCCCAGAGCTCAGTGACCCAGCAAAAGGAATGACCCTGCTCTAACTATGGAGGGATCAGTCTCTCTCTCTCTTTTTTTTTTTGAGATGGAGCCTCAAGCTGTCACCCTGGGTAGAGTGCCGTAGCATCACAGCTCACAGCAACCTCCAACTCCTGGGCTCAAGCGAGTCTCCTGTCTCTGCCTCCCAAGTAGCTGGGACTACAGGCGCCCTCCACAACGCCCAGCTATTTTTTGGTTGCAGCCGTCATTGTTGTTTGGCGGGCCTGGGCTGGATTCGAACCCGCCACCTTAGGTGTACGTGGCTGGTGCCTTAGCCACTTGAGCCACAGGCGCCAAGCCGAGGGATCAGTCTTCAGAGAGAGAGAGAGTTATGCAAGATCCTTTCCTTTCTTCCAATGAAAATGCTGTTCGGGTCTCCAGACTGCCAGAAAGGTGAGCAATGTTGGAGGCTATTCACAGGACAGGGGTAAGCCAGGAGCAGGACTACTCAGGGCCAGGGCCCCACAGCCTCCACACAAAGGAGATGGCTTCTCATCACTATCAGAGGAGGCTCAGTACAGAGCTCTTGGAGAAAAGATGCTGCTCTTAAGGCTTGAGCTTGAGATGTCATAGCTTGTGACCAAACTCAGTGTAATCAGTAAAGATCCAGCAGGCAGGCTTTGGGGCTGCACAAAGTTAACTCTGCATTCTAGGTTGGCCTTTATTAGATCGATGGCTGACCTTGAGCAAGTCACTTTACCTGTCTGAGCTCCAACTTCCTCATTGGTAAAATGCATATTAGCACTAGTTACCTTCCAGGGTGAATATGAATTCTATTTTTTTTTTCTTTTTGAGACAGAGCCTCAAGCTATCCCCCTGGGTAGAGAGCCATGGCATTACAGCTCACAGCAACCTCCAACTCCTGGGCTCAAGCGAGTCTCTTGCCTCCACCTCCCAAGTAGCTGGGACCACAGGCGCCCGCCACAACGCCCGGCTATTTTTTGGTTGCAGCCATCATTGTTGTTTGACGGGTCCGGGCTAGGGATTCGAACCTGCCACCTTAGGTGTACGTGGCTGGCATCTTAGCCGGTTGAGCTATAGGCGCCGAGCTGTGATTATGAATTCTAAATATGATGTATGTAAGGCATCTGCAGTGTCTGGAGTGCAGT
>CAUYTI010027655.1:0-17080 GCA_963575145.1 Galago senegalensis
TTTCCATGTTCAGTCGATGGACTAATGCTATTTTTTATTTTTTGAGATAGAGATTCACTTTGTCATCCTCAGTAGAGTACTGTGGTATCATCATAGCTCACAGCAACCTCAGTCTCTTGGGGTCAAGCAATTCTCTTGCCTCAGCCTCTAAGTAGCTGGAACTACAGGTGCCTGCCACAATGCCTGGCCCGCTTTTCTAATCTTATTTTTGTTTTTTCCTAGTTTTTCTATTTTTAGTAGAGACAGGGTCTCATTTTACTCAGGCTGGTCTTGAACTCCTGAGCTTACATGATCCACCCACCTTGGCTTCCCAGAGTGCTAGGATTACAGGCATGAGCCACTCTTACCCACCAACTGATGCTATTTTACCAGATGTGCAGATGCGACAACAGTGGTAAAGAAATTAGCAACTGAAATTATTCTTCATTTTGGTATTCTTTTATGGACTGAATTAGATCAAGGGACTTATTTTAAAGCACCTGCTGGCAAAGGTTCTGGGTTACTCAATAAAGTTTTATACCCTGTATCATGTCCAATCCTTAGGGCAAACGGAATGTAAAAATCTAAAAATGAAAAGGACTTTGAGAAAAGTCTGTCAAGACACTGGTCTTAAATGGCCAGAAGCATTACCTTTAGCCCTGACAAAAATCCTGAATGCCTCAATTAGGAGACGTGGCTTAACCCCTTTTGAAATAGTGTTCTACTGACACCTCTGAACCTTCTATTCCTAGACTGACTGAGCACTATGGGGATTTAAGTGACAATTTGATAGCATGACTAGCTACATACAGGTGCTAACTAATACTCTGGGTGAGTAGCATTGACAGGTGAGAGGCGCATGGCCTCTGGCAACTGACAGGTCTTGTCATCTATTTGACAAAGAGATAGTATATGCATCAAAGATTTTAGAAGGTTTAGTGCTGTACCTGACCAGGAAGGCCCTTATGAGGCAGTGTTAATCACCTATGCTGCCATAAAAATAAAAGAACCGCCCCCCCAACCATGAGAGCCACACCAAACTACACCAAGCTAATTAGAGGGCAACACCTACAGGTGAAAGTGAGGACCTCTGGGCCAGTCCCCAGACCCCTAAAGGAAATGGCTTTTTCCTAACATCGGAGATCAAAAAATTTCATTTTTCATCTGAGAACTTCTATTTTCCTTTTTACCTCCCCCAAATGGTCCTTTAAAATACTTCTTTTAGCCCTGTGCGGTGGCTCATGCCTCTAATCCTAGCACTCTGGGAGGCCCTGGTGGGCAGATTGCCTGAGCTCACAGGTTCCAGAACAGCCTGAGCCAGAGCAAGACCTCACCTCGAAAAACAGGCGTTGCTGTGGGTGCCTTTAGTCCCAGGTACTTGGGAGTGAGGCAAGAGAATAGCTTAAGCCCAAGAGTTTGAGGTTGCTGTGAGCTGTGATGTCACAGCACTCTACTGACGATGACAATGTAAGACTCTGCTTAAAATTTTATTTCTTAAATTTAAATTTTATTTCTTAAATTCATTTCTTAAATTTATTAAAATTTTATTTTTTAAATTTCTGATTCAGTAGGTCTGAGGTGGGCTCCAAGAGTTTGCATTTCTTTTTTATTTTTTTGCAGTTTTTGGCCAGAGCTGGGTTTGAGCCTGCCACCTCCGGCATATGGGGCCAGCGCCCTACCCTTTTGAACCACAGGCGTCGCCCCAAGAGTTTGCATTTCTAACACATTTCCCAGCCATGCAACTCTGCTGATCTGAGAACCACTACTCTGGATTACAGTTCTTTCAGGGAAGGCCCCTTGAGATAGCACTGTCTTAGTCCATTTTATATTATAACAGAATATCACACACTGGGTAATTTATGAAGAAATTAAATTTATTACTTATAGTTCTGGAAGCCAGGAAGTCCAGGACTGAGAGGCTAACATCTGGTGAGGGCCTCCTTGATACGATACAACATGGTGGAAGGCATCACATGGCCAGAGAGCAAGAGCTTGTGTATCAGCTCCTGTCTCTCTTCCTCTTATAAAGCCGCCAGTCCTGTCATGGGGCCCCACCTAACAACCTTACCTAATCCTTATTATCTCCCAAAGGCCCTCCAGCCAACATATGAACACATGAAATTTGGGAGACACACTCAAACCATAGCAAGCACTGATAGATAACTATGTAGGAGAGGGGGAAAGGAAAAGTGGGAAAAGATAACCCAGGTGGTAGAAAATAAAAAAAACACTTCCCTCTTCTTTGCCCTTGTGTTTGCTGTTAAGAAAACCGTTGTAGGCTGGCACTTGTGGCTCAAGTGGATAAGGTGCCAGCCATATACACCTGAGCTGGCAGGTTCGAATCCAGCCCGGGCCCGCCAAACAACAATGACGGCTGCAACCAAAAAATAGCCGGGCGTTGTGGCGGGCACCTGTGGTCGGGCGCCTGTGGTCCCAGCTACTTGGGAGGCGGAGGCAGGAGAATCGCTGGAGCCCAGGAGTTGGAGGTTGCTGTGAGCTGTGATACTATAGCACTCTACCCAGGGCAATGGCTTGAGGCTCTCTCTCAAAAAAAAAAAAAAAAAAAAGAAAGAAAAGAAAACCATTGTAAAAGTTCTCAGAAAACATCCTATAGATTTTTCTCCCTCACACCTTACCTACATTTTTTTTTCTTTTTTTGGAATAGAGTCTTGCTCATTCACCCTCAGAGTGCAGTGGCATCATCCTAGCTTACTGTAACCTCATACTCCTAGGCTCAAAGAATCCTGCTTCAGTCTCCCAAGTAGCTGAGACTACAGGCACTTGCCACGATGCCTGGCTAATTTTTTTTTGTTGTTGTTGTTAAATCATAAAAAGGTAGATCGTGTATATGTTAATGCATTTATGGGATACAATGTGCTGATTTCATATACAATTAGGAATGCTTCCAACATATTGGTTAGTATACCCCTCACCCCACTTACTTAATTATTGTGTTAAGAAATTTATACTCTATACTTAATAGATCTGACATGTACCCTTGCAATATGTACCCTAGTAATTTGTCTATTTTTAGTAGAGAAGGAATCTTGCTCTTGCTCAGGCTGGTCTTGAACTCCTTACCTCAAATGATCATTCCTGCCCTGGCCTTCCAGTATGCTTGGCTCACCTTCGGTTCCTTTTGAAGTTTCTAGTATTTGCCTATCATAAAGGTTTTTATGAGCTAGGCACTAAATTATTGTTTATCGTCAGTGAACATTTAAGATTTACTGGCTTGGCGCCTATAGCTCAACTAGCTAAGGCGCCAGCCACGTACACCTAAGGTGGCAGGTTCGAATCCCCAGCCCGGACCCGCCAAACAACAATGACGGCTGCAACCAAAAAATAGCCGGGCATTGTGGCGGGCGCCTGTGGTCCCAGCTACTTAGGAGGTGGAGGCAAGAGACTTGCTAGAGCCCAGGAGTTGGAGGTTGCTGTGAGCTGTAATGCCACGGCACCCTACCCAGGGGGACAGCTTGAGGCTCTGTCTCAATTAAAAAAAAAAAAAATTTGTTAGTGAAGTTCTCTTCTAAATAAAAGATAAAATAATACTATCACATTTTTCTAGTATATGAAATTGATTAAAAAATAAGAAATAAATGTAAGGGCTAGGCCCGGTGGCTCACGCCTATAATCCCAGCACTCTGGAAAGCTGAGGTGGGTGGACTGCCTGAGCTCACAGGTTAGACACCAGTCTAAGCCAGAGCAAGACCCCGCCTCTAAAAATAGCCAGGTATTGTGGTGGGCGCTTGTAGTCCCAGCTACTCAGGAGGCTGAGGCAACAGAATCACTTGAGCCTAAGAGTTTGAGATTGAGCTATCACATCACAGCACTCTACCTAGGTAGGGGGACAAAGTGAGACTCTGTATCAAAAAAAAGAAAAAAAAAGGTCAAACATGGGCAACGCCTGTGGCTCAGTGGGTGGGGTGCGGGTGGTGGCTGGGTTTGAACCCGCCACCTCTGGCCTATGGGGCCGACATCCTACTCCTTTGAGCCAAAGGCACTGCCCAGTTGGCAATTCTGTTTTAAACTACTATATACATACACAGAGGAGTTTGGGGGGGGGGGGGAGGGTTGTTTGTTTGTTTGTTTGTTTTTGCAGGGAGTACCATCAAGGTGAGCCAGATCAAACAGAGTTTCTCAGGAAGCCTGCTTCTTGAGTTGAGCCATAAGGAGACAGAAGATAAATTTCCATCTTAGGGGGATGCATACAGCAAAAACACTGAGGCCATCAAAGGACATGGGGCATAGGGCGACAGGCAGGGAACAGGCCAGCTGGACTACACAGAGGCTAGAAAAGGGCACTGTGGGTGCTTCCAAATCAGTATGGGCTCAGCACCTGTAGCACAGTGATTACAGCGCCAGTCGCATACACTGAGGGTGGAGGGTTCAAACCTGGCCCCAGGCCAGCTAGACAACAATGACAACTGCAACAAAAAATAGCTGGGCACTGTGGGGGGCACCTGTATGTACTTCCAGCTAATTGGGAGGCTGAGGCAAGAGAATCGCTTAAGCCCAAGAGTTTGAGGTTGCTGTGAACTGTAATGCCACAGCCCTCTACCAAGGGCAACATAGTGAGACTCTGTCTTAAATAAATAAATAAACAAATCAGTGTCCCGTCCGAGGCTCACAGCATCCCAACCATCTAGTCTGCACATCTCAGGGAAGATGTATCAAATCAACAACCTGATTCAATTCCTGGGATAATTCTTACACCCAGTGGAGTCTGAAAGCAGTGGTCACAGAGCAAGGAGGTAAGGTAACACAGTAGAGTAATGAATGCAAAAGCAGCATGTTGAAATCACAGGCTAACGTTGCCAGAAAGATGGCTGTTTCAGAAGATAATCTGTTATAGTATTCCCTTACAGTTATCCACCCCCAAAAGTATTTTAATTCATTATATATAAATGAATTTCAAATTACATAACGTCACCTCTTAAATGGAATGACACTACAAAAATTGCCTGACAGCCTTGAAAGCCCTTCCTGAAGAGGCTGGGATGGCAGAATGTAAAGAAAACCATTTGGAAAAACCCCAATCAATCCAAAATCTGCTTTACTAAGAAAAGTAGAGCCCTGTTTTTTTGTTTTAGTTTGTTTTTTTTTTTTTTTGTAGAGACAGAGTCTCACTTTATCACCCTTGGTAGAGTGCTGTGGCCTCACACAGCTCACAGCAACCTCCAACTCCTGGGCTTAAGTGATTCTCTTGCCTCAGCTTCCCGAGTAGCTGGGACTACAGGGGCCCACCAGAACGCCCGGCTATTTTTTGTTGCAGTTTTGCCAGGGCCGGGTTTGAACCCGCCACCCTTGGTATATGGGGCCGGCACCTTACCCACTGAGCCACAGGCACCACCCAGAGCCCTGGTTTTAAAAGCAACGCAAAACGAAACAAAAAAGGTGAGCGTCTCATTAAGCATTCCATACCAAAATCACAAGCAATGTCCTCTGAGTGCAAAATGTGACCGTATAACTTAATTATTCACAAATGAAATCTGTTTAAAGAGCTCCGGAATATAAGAAGTTCTTAACTAACTCTCTAAGCTACTTCCAAATTATTCTTCCAAATAAAGGATCAGCCACAAGCACAAATTATTCTTACCACAACACCTGAGACCTGTACGTATAAATTTCCAATTCTGATTTCTACAAATATCCTTCTTGTTTTTTTGGCAACCAAAGTTTTCTAGGCAATCGAAAGAACCTCATTTATGAAGTCAGTCAAGAAACTCTTGAGAACTACTTACTCAATATAATAGAAGTATGGGGGAATGAAATTAAAAAGAACATAGCTTACAGTCAACTCAGCTGAGAAAACTAACGCCCATGAAAAGCAACATTCTGTAGAATGCAAATGCTTTGCCCATCTTAAGTCACGTTTAATCCCCAGGGTACAACATAAAATATATACTTAATAAACATTATTAAATAAATGCTGTCTTACTCATCTTTGTCACCCTACTATCTAGCCAATGTCCTAATACAATGTTTGCTGAATGCACAAATCATACCATACTGTCCACATAAACGTCTTAAATAACTTAGGTTAAGAACATAGGGATTGGTGGCCAGGCAAGGTGCCCACACCTGTAATTCTAGCCCTCTGCAAGGCCGAGGTGGGAGGGTCATTCAAGCTCAGGAGTTCAAAACCAGCCTGAGCAACAGCTAGTGCACGTCTCTGCTAAAAACAGAAAAAACAGCCAGACGTTGGGGCAGGCACCTATAGTCCCAACTACCTGAAAGGCTGAGACAAGAGGATCACTTAAGTCCAAGAGTTTGAGGTTGCTGTGAACTACAATGATGCCACAGCACTCGTGGCACTCTATCCAGGGTGACAGAGTGAGACTCAAAATACAAAAATAAAAGAACACAGGGATCATTAAGGGCTAAAAGCAATCAAGAAATATTTCACAGGGAAAAATAAAAAGGAAATATTTCACAGGGAAGAAAAAGACCTGAATCATGAAATCTTAGCTCTCAAAGAATACTGGAGTAATACTAAGATCAGTTAATCTGGTAACAAAAGAAATTTCCAAAGATCTCAAGGGCAGCTTTACACCTGCATGGTTAATAAGATAATTAAACTTGGTAACAACTACTTTAAAATTGAGGAAATGTGTGTGATCAGTGGTGATAATGGTTAGTATGAGGCAGCCCACTTACACACTGAACACTTCACAACTCAGTCTGCTCTCCCACCTCTTCCCCACACTCAAAAGACCAAGCAAGGAAGCCATGTTCTTGGAGCCAGCCCATCTCCAAAAACTCCTTGATCAATGTTGAACTGCAAGCTGGAGAAGATCTCTGAGAATTTAACACCTCACGGCCTTCTGCATACACTCCACACTCTTAATCTGAGTTAGTTCATGAAAACTGAAGACCAACATGATCAGATGCATTCCCTCTTTCACTTGACAGAGCTCCACAGAGAAATTCAAGCATTCCCTCCACTAACATTCAGAAACCACCTTATGCATAGGTACCACCACATCACACTTGTCAGAAATTCAGCTGGGAATAGAAGGGGCACAGCAAGCACCTGCCTCCCAAGGTATCACTGGGCAACAGAGAAAATATCACAAGTAAATTAAACAGCAGGTGAAGAGTACTATAACAACTATGAAAAAGTATATACTCTAGGAATAGAAGAGAGGAAATGACAACTTTGCATCAAAAAGTCAGGCGAGGCTTTCTCTATCATTCCCTAATTCAACAAATACCATTTACTGAGCATGTACTATGCTCCAAAGGACACCATCCAAGGAAGGACAGCCCACTGGACGGGAGAAAACATTGGCAAAGCACGGATCATCTGGTAAGGTGCTCTATACCCTGCATATAAAAAGAACTCCTACACCTTCATAATAAAAAGACAACCCAAAGGCAGGCAAAAGACTTGAACAGACAATTCTCAAAAATACACAAATGGTCAACTGGCACACGAAAAAATGCCCATCACCATCAGCCATCAGTCATGCAAATCACACAATAAGGTAACTGTAACCAAAAAGCCAGAAAGTAACACATGTTGGCAAAGACAGAGAGAAATTAAGTGCCTCGTACATTACTAGTAGGAATGTAAAATGGTGTGATGTTGTGAAACACAATCTGGAGGGACCTCAGGAAGGTGAGCACAGAGCTACCATGTGACCCAGCCCAGGCGCTCCTGGAAATTTACCTAAGACAACATGAAATATGAATGTTCATGCCACCATTGTTCATAATAGTCAAAAAGTAGAAACGACTCAAATGTTCATCAACTAATAAATGGATAAACAAAATGTGGTACAAAGGATTATTATTCAATGATAAATAGGAATAATGTGCTGTCACATGCTAGAACATGGAAGAACCTTGAAAAGATCAGGCTGAGAGGAAAATGTCAGTCACAAGAACCACGTATTCCATGATATGATTCTGTTTATATAAACTGCCCCGAATAGACCAATCTATAGACAGAGAGATCAGTGGTGGTCTAGGACTGTGGGGGCAGTTGGGGGAGGATAACCCACAATGCTCAGAGCTGCTTTCAGGAGGGATGAATGTGTTCTGATGATTACACACCCCACGATTACACCAAACACCAAACTATATGCTTTAAAGGGAAGAATTGTATAGCACATGAGTTATATCTCAATGGAATTGTTAAAACAAAGAGCAGTGAAAGGATGGTGCCTGTGGCTCAGTGGATAGGATGCCAGCCCCATATACCAAGGGTGGCAGGTTTAAACCCAGCCCCGGCCAAACTGCAACAAAAAATAGCCAGGCATTGTGGCAGGCGCCTGTGGTCCCAGCAGTAGTACTCAGGAGGCTGAGGCAAGAGAAATCACCTAAGCCCAAGAGTTGGAGGTTGCTATGAGCTGTGATGACACAGCACTCTACCAAGGGCAATAAAGTAAGACTGTCTCTAAAAGGAAAAAAAAAAAAAAAGAGCAGTGAGAAACAGGCTGGGTGTTTTATACCTGGAGAAGAGAAAGATGAGGAATAAGGGATGTGGCAGGAACCTCTTCAGAAATAAAGCTCAGAAACAACACAACGCCTGGATTAGACAGAACATTGAACACACACCCCAGGCTGGCTGCTCCAGGCCACTGCAGGCTGGGTGGGGGATCTTAGCAGCTCAGGTAGGCATTGAATACTAAGGACTATCAAGAGAACAGCCTGAGCCAGATAGAGACCTCATCTCTAAAAATAGCTGGGCGTTGTGATGGGGGTGCCTATAGTCCCAGCTACTCGGGAGGCAAAAGAATCATTTGAGCCCAAGAGTTTAAGGTTGCTGTGAGCTGTGACCCCACAGTACTCCACCAAGGGCGACAAAGTGAAACTCTGTCTAAAGAAAAAAAAGAAAAAGAGAATGGCTTAAGCCCAAGAGTTTGAGACTGCTGTGAGCTTTGACATCAGGGCACTCTACCACGGGTGACAACGTGAGACTCTTTGTCTAAAAACAAAAACCCTCTTGTTTGCTTCCTAGCTTTCTTATTCAACAAGCATAGGGACAAAAAAACATATACATATCCACTTCCAGAATGGGACAGTCTCCAGTGAAGGTTACCACAATGGCAGGAAGGAAGGCAGCCAGGGCAGTGACCAGCTCTTCACTGATAATTAAAGGACGTAACTCTAATCAGGTATAAGTTAACTTGCACCTCCTTAGGCCATTAATATAAAAGTCACTAACTTTTCAAATCAAAGTTTTCAAAAAATTAGATTTCTCAGGTTCTTTAGATCAGCCTTCAAATTCTGAGTCAAGTAACTCTTGCACACATTTTGCAATTTAAAACCCTTAGCTTATTCTGTCAGCCTGCAGGAACTGTAAATATTTCCATTACCTTCGTTTACATGGCTCATTATGTCTCAGTAATATCTTAGTCTATGGTATGCACTGTAATTTAAAAATCATATAACTGTCTTTATTTTAAAATATTCTGTGATTCAGATATTTCACTAAGCCAGACTATCCTACCTCCTACTCATTCCATCCCACCGCATTACTGCAAATGAAAGGTTCAACTACACATTACAAGCATGTACACGTGCCAATGGTAAACTCCTGTGGACTAAGAGAATTCAGACGCAAAGCCTGAGAAGCAGCTATGGGAGAGCCATTTGAGAGACAAATTAGACTTGAAGGACAGCAATTCTATGCCTTAGTTAGCTGATGCTTCAGTCTGGACCCACTGTGATGGTCTGAGTGAAAGAGGCGTAGGGGCTTGCAGGAATTTCAAGAGTGCACATGCACGGTATTCACACCACAACAACTACTTATACCTCCATGTCTAACATACAGTGTGTGCTCCATGTGCCATTCACTTCAAACAGCATACAGATGTGTATGTATGCATTTACATAAGCCATAAGCATATAATGATTATATTCCTAAATCCATGAAGATAAGGGAAAACGATCACAATTAGCCAGGCACTCTAGTCCCGGCTACTCAGGAGGATGAAGCAGGGGGACCACTCCAGCCCAGGAGTTTGAGACTTCTGTGAGCCACGATGCCATGGTACTCTAGCCTGGGGCAACAGAGTAAGACTCTGTGTCAAGGAAAAAAAAAAAAAAGGAAAAGAAAAAAAATGATCACAAAATCATCAAATTAAAATTTTATTAACATTTATTTAAGCAGGATAGGATGAACCCTTTTTTAAATATCATTCTGCCAAACCAGGAGATCCACAGCTTTAACCCAGCAATGATGGGATTCAGGCCTCCAGGGAAGGGCTGCCACCAAGACAGTCATTCACTAAGGCTTGGGGGTTCGCAGCACTGCTCCACTGCAGTGTGGGGGTACATACCCTGTGCCAGACACTGCTCCACTGCAGTGTGGGGGTGCATACCCTGTACCAGGCACTGCTTCCACTGAGGCTTGGGGGTACGCACCCTGCGCCAAGCACTGCTCCACCGAGGCTTGGGGGTACGTACCCTATGCCAAGCACTGTCCCACTGAGGCTTGCGGGTACGCACCCTGTGCCAGGCACTGCTCCACTGAGCGTTGGGGGTACGTGCCCTGTGCCAGGCACTGTTCCATTGAGGCTTGGGGGTACGCACCCTGTGCCAGGCACTGCTCCACTGAGGCTTGAGAGTATGCACCCTGTGCCAGGCACTGTTCTACTGAGGCTTGGGGGTACGTACCCTGTGCCAGGCACTGCTCCACTGAGGGTTGGGGGTACGCACCCTGTGCCAGGCACTGCTCCACTGAGGGTTGGGGGTACGCACCCTGTGCCAGGCAATGCTCCACTGAGGGTTGGGGGTATGCACCCTGTGCCAGGCACTGTTCTACTGAGGCTTGGGGGTACGTACCCTGTGCCAGGCACTGCTCCACTGAGGCTTGAGAGTACACACCCTGTGCCAGGCACTGTTCCACTGCAGTGTAGGGGTGCATACCCTGTGCCAGGCACTGCTCCACTGAGAGTTGGGGGTACGCACCCTGTGCCAGGCACTGTTCCACTGCTGTGTGGGGGTGCGTACCCTGTGCTAGGCACTGCTCCACTGAGGGTTGGGGGTACATACCCTGTGCCAGGCACTGTTCCACTGAGGGTTGGGAGTACGCACCCTGTCCCACTGAGGCTTGCGGGTACACACCCTGTGCCAGGCACTGTCCCACTGAGGCTTGAGAGTACGCACCCTGTGCCAGGCACTGTTCCACTGCGGTGTGGGGGTGCGTACCCTGTGCCAGGCACTGTTCTTGGCATGGGGAATAAACAGCAAAGAAAAAACGCAATTCACTGCCCTCGTGGAGCTTGCCATCTAACTAGAGGAGCCAGAAAATAAATAAGCAAATGTCAGGTGGTGACAAGTACTCCATGCAGTAATAAAGCAAGCCACAAACTGGCAGGAAAGAATGTCTTTTTATGTAGGAATGTCTCTGACAGCCTCTCTGAGAAAGTGAGGCTTGAGACAAGTATAACATATACTTTATATAACATATAACAGAGACCTTGAAGAAGTGAAGGAGGAAGCCACAGAGAATACCTGGCAGGAGGCAGGAGCACAGGAGCTGCCCAGGGAAGCAGCAGGGAGAGCTGGAAAGGAAGGGGGAGGACAGGGGGATACAAGATGAGGTCAAAAAAAAGAGCCACCTCTCCTCAAGTCTTGTAGCCTAGTAAGGGAATTTAAATTTTATTCTGAATGAGATGAGAAGCCCAGTGGAAGGTTCTGAACAGAGAAGTGATGTGATCTAACTGCTATTTTTAAAAGTTTGCTCTGGCTGCTATGTAGAGCACACACAGGGTCAAGGGTAGAAGCAGGAAACCTGTTAAAAAGCAAAAGGTAACAGTGGTTTGGACTAGGCAGTAGCAGAAGAGGCAGAGGAGGTTCTGAGAAGTGGGCAGATTCTAGATATATTTCAAAAAAAGACAATATCCTCTGAACCAAGATGTGAAGTCCTCAAATACATCTATGTGGCACATTGCAGAAATGGTCACAAATTTTGCCCGCCAGCCCGCGCTGCCTCCCTCCACCCCCACCGCATTCACGCTATTGTAGTATAATTTAGAGGTCCTCACACAAAGAGATGGAGTCTTTCTCCATAATTTCTTTGGCCAATGGGTTAGCAGCAAGCATGATATAAGCAGAGATTTGAAAAGTACTTAAACATTTGTACTCCTCCCTCTTACTGCTCTAAAGACTCACTGAGCCCAAGACAACCAAATACGTGAGCCGACAACCAAATACGTGAGTGCACCATCCACCTGAGTACAGGTGTGTGAACAAGCCCAGAGGAGGGAGACAAGGACCATCCTATAGCTGAGCCCAACCCAAACTGCCAAACCAGAAAATGGTGAGCTAAATAAATGGCTGCTGTTTTAATCCGCCAAGTTTTGGAGTGGTTTGTTGAGCAGCAAAAGCTGATTCAATATCTATTTACCTCTGAAATCAAATGCAAACCACTAAGCTCTTGGTTTCTCTAATGCATTACACAAAAAACAGAATTTTAATTCTAAAGTAAAGTGACACAGAATGGCCAGGTTTGATGAGTTGATTAGAAAGGGAGAGAGCACCAGGCACAAATTTCTATGTAGCTCATTAAGTGTGCTGTGATAGCCAGGAAGTGGAGTGCTTTGTGCAATAGAAACACCAAGATAAGAATCTCAGAAAATAGTGAGAATAAAAGATTTCACACCAATAGAATTTATCTTTTCTTTTTTTTTTTGAGACAGGAGCCTCAAGCTGTCCCCCTGGGTAGAGTGCCGTGGCATCTCAGCTCATAGCAACCTCCAAGTCCTGGGCTCAAGCGAGTCTCCTGCCTCTGCCTCCCAAGCAGCTGGGACTACAGGTGCCCACCACAACGCCCGGCTATTTTTTGGTTGCAGCCGTCATTGTTGTTTGGCGGGTCCGGGCTGGGGATTCGAACCGGCCACCTTGGGTGTACATGGCTGGCGCCTTAGCCACCTGAGCCACAGGCGCCGAGCCTAGAATTTATCTTTTCAATATCCCCCACACCATTTCTGAAAATTACTAAGTACTTTACCCTTTTGCTTAACATCAAAAATAATGCTTTTTCAAGGTTATCTAGACAGATGTGCAATTAAGCCCTTCCCTTACAGAAGAAACCAATTATATACTCAGGAGATCACAAGTTGTACTTTTCTTCCTCAGCTGATACAGACAAATGGGCAAATGACGAATGGGTTGATGAGGATGCTGGAAGGACAGAAGGACAAACATACACATCTCAAATAATACTTAGAGCAGTGCTTCTCAACCTTCCTAAGGCCGTGACCCTTTAATACAGTTCCTCATGTATGGTTGGGGGTCACCACAACATGAGGAACTATATTAAAGGGTCGTGGAGTTAGGAAGGTTGAGAAACACTGACTTAGAGTAAAAAAGCCTGTATGCTTTATTGAAAGACTCCTGGAAGTATTTCCTCATGTACTGATTACACAAAGGCTTAATCTAATGATCAGCAATGATATCGTTTTTATTCCCAATGGTTTGTTATTAGTTGGAAAACAGATTTAAGACACATGACTACCCTTATGGTTTTTAATTAACTTTTAAAAATATCATGGTAGAGGCTGGGTACATTGGCTCATGCTGTAATCCCAGTACTCTGGGAGGCAAAGGCAGGTGGATTGCTTGAGCTCAGGAGTTCAAGACCAGCCTGAGCAAGTGCAAGACCCTGTCTCTACTAAAATAGAAAAAAAAAACCCAGGCATGACTACTGCCCAGCTACTTGGAAGCTGAAGCAAGAGGACTGCTTGAGTGGAGAGTTTGAGGTTGCTGTAAGCTATAACAACATGGCACTCTACTGAGGGCAACAAAGTGAGACTCTGTCTCAAAAAAATAAAATATCAAGGTAGAGCACTAAACCTTCCATTTTTAGCCCCCCCAAATGGCTAGTGTTAACAGTTCCTTTGTATCTCCTTCTAGTGATTTTCACTCCGTGTGCCATGAGAGGATCTTAGGTGTGCTGTGAAAATTTTTAAAGACCATTAAATTATTTTCAAAAGAAGTTCAAGGCACAGTACATATACTCTTTTTTTTAACAGCTATAGAAGGTACTTTTTTCTTTTGTTATTTAAAATTCATTGAGGGTATAAATTAGGTTACACTGATTATGTTTGTTAGGTAAAGTCCCTCTTGTAATTGTGTCCCACCTAAGAGATATGCCATGACACAACCATCTCCCTTCCTCCTCCCCTCTCCCCACCCCTCATCCCCCTAACTATACCTTATATTAGATAATCTACTGACTTCATATTAAAATTGAGTACATTGGATTCTTGCTTCTCCATTCTTTTTTTTTTTTTTTTTTTTTTTGCAGAGACAGAGTCTCACTTTATCACCCTCAGTAAATGCTGTGGCCTCACACAGCTCACAGCAACCTCCAACTCCTAGGCTTAGGCAATTCTCTTGCCTCAGCCTCCCGAGTAGCTGGGACTACAGGCGCCTGCCAAAACACTCGGCTATTTTTTTGTTGCAGTTTGGCTGGGGAGGGTTTGAACCCACCACCCTTGGTATATGGGGCCGGTGTCCTACCCACTGAGCCACAGGCACCACTCTGCTTCTCCATTCTTTTTTTTTCTTTTTGAGACAGAGTCTCAAGCTGTCCCCCTGGGTAGAGTGCTGTGGCATCACAGCTCACAGCAACCTCCAATTCCTGGGCTCAAGCAAGTCTCCTGCCTCCGCCTCCCAAGTAGCTGGGACCACAGGCACCCGCCACAACACCTGGCTATTTTTTTGGTTGCAGGCATCATTGTTGTTTGGCGGGCCCAGGCTGGATTCAAACCCAACACCTTAGGTGTATGTGGCTGGCACCTTAGCCACTTGAGCCACAGGCACCGAGCATGCTTCTCCATTCTTATGATGCTTTACTAAGAAGAATGTGTTCTACCTCCATCCAAGTTAATACAAAAAATGTAAAGTCTCCATTTTTCTTTAATGGAAAAATAAGGAACACTTTACGAATTTCCATGTCATCCTTGCTCTGAGGCCATGCTAATTTTCTCTGTATCATTCCAATTTTAGTGTAGGTGCTGCTGAAGCTAGCACTTTTTTACCTTTTTTTGATTGACATAATTTAAGTGTGTCATGGAAGTTTACCTATAGGTTCAAGAATGCCATGAGATAAAAAAGTTGAAAAACACTGTTCTAGACCATTTCTCTTTTCAAAGTTGATTGTCAGAAACTGCAATGTAAAACTAAAAAAATACATACTCCTTCCAAGCTAACCCTATGGAATTAAGTAGAAACCTCTACAAATAATGTTCTTCTGTCAGAGCTTTCCAAACTCCATAAAAATCCAACATTAATATTGCATGCTGAGTTTAAAACAACTAGTATTAAAATAGCTTGATTTCTTAAACTTCTCATCTGCTATGCCTAAAGAGATCCCAAGAGCAGTGCATAGCTCCCCAAAAGAGAGAAAAAAGAGAGAGAGAGAAATCTAACTATTTAATGGCTGATGAAAAAAAATCACCTTTTTTGGAACTAAAATAGAAACTGTTTGGATGGTTAAATGAAAGCACTCAACTGAAATAGAAACTGTTTGGATGGTTAAATCAAAGCACTCAGAGGTTATGGGCCTAGTTTATATTTGACATGTGGAAATGAGTCTTTGGGAAGAAAGAAAATTCCTGAAGACAGGTCCTGACCACCTGTTTCTGAACATACATTCACCAAAGAAAAGCCTCTTAGGGCCATGCAGAATGCGCACCGCGTCAATTTCAAGTAAAAAGGACAAGGACAGACTCAGTCTTATCAAATTGTGCCCAGCAAAATGAAGAGCCCAGAAAATAAGCTTTCTCGTAAAAGAAAATCTCCCCAAATACTGTGCAATCTTTTAAAAACATGAACCACTGAGTGTGCTTCTCAAGTGACTGGAAAATTTAGTAAAACCACACTAAATCTTTCCACCTCTTAATTATACACACTAATGAAGGTTTAGAATTATGGATAACCTAAAATTTACTTCTTCCCCCATATTAAAAAATGTTGGAAGGAAGGGCATAGAAGCGGGGAGGGGTGCCAGCAACAGCTAACAGAAATGTTTCCTTTCTAATTGCTTGCTTAAAGCTAAAATTAAGATTAGCTTTTTTAATTTCGTGAACACATATCAAACAAAAGCAAAGACAGCCTGGGTGTCCACCTGAGTGGAAACAGAAACTATACAAAAGCCGGAGCAGAAACTTTCCCACTGCTCATTTCTCATTAATTGTGCTGAGCTAGAACTGCCGCATCTGAGCTACACAAATCCCTCCAAGGAAAGAAAGGAGACTGGAGACTGCACACTCTCCCACAGGTCGCCCTTCCACTCACACATCCCCCACAGACGAAGGGAACGCTCTCCAGGTTCTGGGCTCCAGCCCAGTGTTTTCTATGGCATATTTCAAAGAGGGCTGCAAAGTGCCCGGTTCGTGCCAGGAGCAATTCTTGCGAAACAGCAAATTTCTCTCAATCTAAGTCCAAGATGTAACAGGAAACTGAGGTGGTTTTATTGCCAAGACTTCCCTAAAATTCACTTAATGTTTCTCTTCAAAGCTGATCAAATAAAAACCACCCATCAAAGGCCCCACTAAATCTTGCTATTTCAGCCACCACCAGGTTTCATTCATTCATGAACCCTACTCCACATCTGTCACATGCCTGACACTGCCAGTCTCAGTCACAGACTGATGAGGAAAGCAGAGAAGGACACTGATGTCCAGAGCCCTGCAAAGCCCTTGGCCACCTCTGATAATCATGGGCCTTTCAGAGACTAGGCAACATCCCTCCTGCTATCCAAGCTAGACATGACGGAAAACCTTTGCCTTTACAGCTATGTGGAGTGTCTTATCACTACATCACACAGAAACTCTCCTCACTGGGGGCAGGAGAGGGGCTGCAGAAGAATATTCAAGATGCAAATCAGACAAGAAAAAGTAAGAAGTAACAAGCGGCTTGGCGCCTATAGCTCAACCGGCTAGGGCGCCAGCCACATACACCTAAGGTGGCAGGTTCGAATCCCCAGCCTGGACCCGCCAAACAACAATGACGGCTGCAACCAAAAAATAGCCGGGCGTTGTGGCAGGCGCCTGTGGTCCCAGCTACTTGGGAGGCGGAAGCAAGAGACTCGCTTGAGCCCAGGAGTTGGAGGTTGCTGTGAGCTGTAATGCCACGGCAC
>CAUYTI010027658.1:0-15171 GCA_963575145.1 Galago senegalensis
GGGACCACAGGCGCCCGCCACAACGCCCGGCTATTTTTTGGTTGCAGCCATTATTGTTGTTTGGCGGGTCCGGGCTGGGGATTCGAACCCGCCACCTTAGGTGTATGTGGCTGGCACCTTAGCCGGTTGAGCTATAGGCGCTGAGCCTCCCTGCTGATTTCTTGCCACCATCACTCTCTCAGTCACCGACCTTGCTTTGCCTCTCAAGTTCACCAGGTCCTTGCCGCCTGAGGCCTCGCTTGTGCTGCCTTCTACGCCGTCCTCCTCATTATAGACGGAGGTTGTCCTTGACCTCTCAAAGGAGGTCCTCTGCCCTCATGCCTCTCCCCACAGCTCTATACTGTCACCCACCACACTTCTTGGCTTATTTCCATCTCCCCTACTAGACCAGGAGCCCCATGATCCACCTCTCTCCCCATTGAAAAGAGCCCCTAACCTGGTGCCCAGCACAGAGCAGGTATGACACAAACACCCAATAAGTGAATGAAAGGATGAGGGAGAGGATGAGCAACACTGCTAGGCCTTAGCAAGTGTTTAAATATGAGAGGCATCCTATTTGGGGGTGCAAGGCTAGCTAGAATGAGATTTTAAGGATCCTTCAAAAAGATTTCTACCAGAAATCATCATATTGCATGCTCTGGGTGACAGCAATTTACACATTAGTTTCTTGTTAAATGGGAGATAGTATGCATAAATTATAACAGTTTAATAGATACACTATTGATGAATGAACTTTTTTTCCCTCTAAAGAGCAAAGAGCCAGGTCATAGCTTTTGTGGGCCACACGGTCCCTGTCACAATCACCCAGCTCTACCTCTGTAGCAGCACGAAAACCACCACAGGTGACACATGAGAAAACTTTATTTATATAAAAAGGCAGCAGGTTGGACTTGGCCCTAAAGCCATAGTTGGCCAATCCCTGGATTTTGATAAGGCCGTAAGAGAAGGACATACAGTAATACAAAGCCTTCTTCATTTTTGGCTTTAACAAATATGTAGAGAGATGGTAAGAAAATATCACAAAACCATAACATTGCTGTACCGGCTATAGTATGATAAAACAGAATGCAAAAATTGAATTTATTTGAAATTACCATTTCACAGAATGGAAAGCATTTCAGCTGTCTCATGCTGCATGTCAGGAATATGTTTGTACGAGTGAGAAAGTCTACGAGTCAGGTTTACTCTGGAGTTTCTGGGCAGCAACTGGAGACTCGGTGTTCGTTGAACGTGTGGGTGGACAAGAAAAACGGGGAGGGCGGGAAGTTTTAGGACTTTTTTATTGTTTATTTTAACAAGAATAGAGTTGGTCAATAATTGGATAAGAAGTGTCCAAAATGACTTAGGGGTTTCAGGCCCAAAAGAAGGAAGAGCTGGTGACTGGGATAAAAGAGATGAATTTGGTTGATGAAGAAAACAAGCACTTAGGAAACTCACAATAAAGTCCACACACTGTCACGAGGTTTCAATTATCCCTGCTCCTGATTTACAGACTGAACTGTCCATCATCCAGAAGATGTCAAGTTACGTACGAATTGCCTAGAAGCTTCCTCCTAGAGAAAGCAAGTACTTTAGAATCCTATTTTTTCCCAGGATTTACTACATAATTGAGAAAGGTGGGGATTTTTTATTTGTTTGTTTTGGGTTTTAGTCCACAGATTTCCTGAACTGCAAATAGTATCTAGAGAGAGGAAGAATAACTCTGTAGAACCAACACTGAAGCTATCTGACCGGGGCAGAGAAATAAACTGCTTAATGTGTACCTACTGTGCGTGCAGAACATACAACCTCCAAGCTGGAGGCACAGAACAGAGGAAGACCAGGCGTACAGGAGGCAGACAGATCCAGTTGGAATCCCAGCTCTGCTCCTCCCAAGAAGGCAGCCTTGGTTGCCCAAGGCCTTGCAATTCTCTGAGACTTCATTCTCTTATTTGTAAACTAGGGTTTGGAATTAAAAGCCAAGATGCCTCTCAACTCCGATATGCTATATTCTAATATTGGGGGGCCAAGTCTCAGCCATGAGAATCCCCAAGTTGTTGCACTGTTGAATGCTAGCCTAATACTCTGAGTTACATATACTCTGACTTGTCGGTGCCCCCCCCCAGCAGGCTTCATGCTCTGAGAGGACGAGACCATCTACCACGGTTTCTAGCACCTCCCAGGAAGCCCAAGGCATGAGTAGGATTTGTTCATTCCACAAATGTTTATAAAACAACAGTTAACACGCAGGCATCTCACTATTCACTGAAGGTGGGACCTAGGAAGTACAGCTTCTCTCCAGCTTGGAGTAGTTTCTTCCGAGAATACTGATTTCTCATCTGACCCTGGGGAGGTGCGTGGAGGGCAGTGGAGAAGGTGACATGCAGACACTGTCCCCTGGGCTGCTGGGGCTTCACCTATGGTGCTGGAGAGAAGCCCCCACTTCTTCCTTGATTTAATAAACATTTATTATAAACAGAAACTTGGCTGAGGTCTGAGCACAGGAATCAAGCTAGAACTTTAGGAGGGGGAGGAAGAGAAACTCCTGCTTAGTCAGGGCCTGGCGTGGTGGGTTTCTTCTTCCTTAAACAACCTCTTGAAAATGGCTCTGGCCGGGGTCCCTCAGGCAGGGGGCAAGGATGACCTCAGCCCATTCAGGAAGTCTCAGATGACCTGGTGTTTTATTCTTAGCTGTTTTTGTATAGGACCCAAAAAACCTTTGGATGCTGGGCTCCTCTCCAAAATGAAGCAAGTAGTAAACAGGAACACAAGTGCCAGCTCTTCCCCTGAAGAGGCCACCTGCCAATCCAGGGACCCCCCGGGTCTGTATCAACTGTCAGATGTGACCCACAGAACCCTGTCGTTTATAAGGAGCTAGGGAACTGGGGCACCAGGTTCTCATTCCTGGCCTGACACTTGCTTGCTGTGTGGCCTGGGACAAGTCCCTCCCCTTTCCAAGCCTCAGTTTCTTCACCCATAAAATCAGGGCAGGCTTGAGCCTGATGGTTTCTGAGGACTTCCCCAGCCCCAGCAAACTCTATGTCACCCTGGATGCTAACGCTGGCCCTGGGCATAGGACACATGGAGGAGAAACCCTTCAGCCTTCAGGAACATGCTTCACTGGCTCATCTGATTTCAGTGTTTCCCTTAAAAGTACCTTTAGAATCTATGGCCTTCTATCTTCATAAAATCCTTTTATGTTTATTCATACACTTTTGTTTGTCTTTTATATTATAATTATTTATTTATTTTGGAGACAGAGTCTCCTTTTGTCACCCTTAGTAGAGTGCCGTGGCATCACAGCTCACAGCAACCTCAATCTCTTAGGCTCAAGTGATCCTCTTACCTCAGTTTTTCATTTTTAGTAGAGATGGGGGTCTCACTCTTGCTAAGGCTGGTCTCAGACTCCTGAGCTCAAGCAATCCACCCACCTTGGCTTCCCCGAGCTTGGCCTATAATTTTATTTTTAAAACAAATCTAGGGTTTGTTCTGTAAAATGTGATTCAGTCAAAAGGCTGCACTTTCCTTAAGTGGCCTTAAGGCCACAGATTCCCCACCCTTAATTTAGACAGAGCTGCAAGTAACAATGACTGGGCATCTACTGTGTGCTAAGCCATCTCATTAACCACACTTCATAACCAGCCTGGGAGAAAACTGTTGCTGTCCCCACATTACAGGTGACAGGCATGACAGTATCTATCCTACAACATGGGCTGTGCAGTCACCAACACTCAGAATTCATCCCAGTCTTCTGTTTTCTACCAGAGGGTCTTTGAGCAAGATGACTAATCCCTCTAAGCCTCAGTTTCCCCACTTGTAAAAGAGGGATAATGACAGCCCCTGCTTCATGGGATGTCCCAAGGCTAAATGGGATAGGCATGTGGAGTGGGAAGGAAGCCCTCGGGAAATGGGAACTATCACTGCCAACAGCGTCCCTTATTCCTGCTAGCACCACCACTTCCACCAGAGAAAAGAAGAAGGGGCTCGAAAGGATGTCACTCAAGACACCATAATGTTCTAAATCTTAATCCCAAACCCAAGGAGAGGTAAGGAGAGGGTAGCTCTGAGGTCAGTATGGAGGCACAGAGGCTGCCACGTAACTATGGCCAGGACACTTACCCTCTCTCAGCCTGAAGTTCTACATCTCCAACATAGAGGCAACAACTCCCCAATTTGTGAGGATCTGATGCACTAATTTAGGTAGAAGACCCCCAGCAAAATGCCAAGCAAGTAGAAGACAGTAGATAAACGTTCACTCTCTAGCCTGGCCCATAAGTTTCTTCTGAAATTTCTGTAGCTGTCTGCCCTTCCTTGAACCCACCTCCTGCATTAGAATTCTCTATCAATGGGCCAGCCAGTGGCATATGCCCCCACCACAGGACTAAGCTTCCTCCTGAGGGATAAGTGAACTAAACTTTGCTGTGACACACGTCTTGGGTCTAAGAGGTCAAGGTCCTACAAGGAACCTGGACAACCCAAGCATGTCCACGCACAAAACCTTGTCCAAATAGCTCTGCCAACAACCACGCAGAGCCGGCACCCCACCAAGCCCCACTGGCCTTTGAGTGAATGCCCAAGAAGTGGTAATCAGAGTAGAGGTGACTGCATACCAACCACGAGGCCTCCTTTCTCCTCTTCCTGGTTCACGGAGCACTTGCACATATTATCTGGGTAGGGTAAAGGCTGTCTGTGTCTTTATAACAGGATTTTTAAAAAATCACTATTCACGCATCATTTACTATTAGTTACACTCTGTTAAGTGCTGATCATCCTTGTGGTTCACCCTCACAGCCGCCCCACAGGTGAGCTCACTCATCAATCATGTTTTATAGGGGAGGAAACTGATGCTCTGAGAAGTTGAGTGGTGTACCCCAGGTCTCAGCTAGAGAGCAACCGAGTTGGGATTCGAATCCTGGTTCCTAATCCCACCAGTCCTTTTCCTCTTCTTTAGTTAGAAGAGACAGCAAAGAGGGACTGGGGAGCAGTAGGTATGTAGTCTGAAGAAGCATATCCACAATGCAATAATTTTATAACTGGAAAAGAGAAAAATCTTATTGCCTTGTGATACAAACTGGAGAAAGCAAAGAGCAGCAAAACCAGCTTGGCTGAAGGGATGTGAGGGGTCTCTGTTCTACTTTCCCGGGTCCCCCTGGCACCTTTGTGGCTGGTGGTTCGTGCACCCCAGGCTCCCCACCACCTGCAGCATGCTGTTTCTTGACCTCCTTTCTATGTTCTCCTAACTTCCCTCCCGTGGATGCGCCCACCTGAAACATTTTAGTAGTTTCTTCCTCATCCTACTCACCACTGTGGGAGCGGAGGGGGACAGCTTATGTAAAAGGGCCCAGAGTTGTTAAGTTTCTGTTTTCTTGGAGGCTTTACATATAGCCCCTGTCCCAGCCAAGAACTTAGAACAGAGCATATATATGAGCACCTGCTTACAAGAAGCAGGCAGGGAAGGTGTGATGTAACCAGGCTGACCTCAGCATAAAAAAGGCTTGGCCAACGGGTTCTTCCCCTCTCCCTCTTTTTTTAAGTAAAGCATGTCAGTGAGCTGGACTTGGCTGTGAACCACACCTTTATAACCTCTGCACTGATGCTTGTGGCACAGAGAAAACAGACCCCTCTGCTCCCAGCTGCCCTTGCACTGAGGTGACACCACGCCACAGGTTCTGGCCAACAGTCTATGAGTGGAAAAGCCACATGGAACTTCCAGGCCACAGCAATCAAGAGCTGGCTGCCTCATCCTGTTTCTCTTCCCCTGGCGAGGCAGTGACCCCCAGGGCCACATGGTGCAGTGGTCACAGCAAGGCCACAAGACAGAAGCAGCTTGTTTTCCTGCCACAGACTCCAAGTGTGTGAAAAAGACATCCCTGGGATCTCGGGGCCTATCAGCGGAGGCAGCCGGTGTGACCTGCCTCATGGGACATACCTGGAACCACATCCAATGCACCCAAATCATCATAGGAGCTCAGCATTTCCAAATGTTTAAAGCCCTTTAACCCCGCTTACCTTGTGTAACTTTCAACTCAATAGACAAAGGGGTCAAGGCTTTATTACTTTACAGACAAGCAAACTGAGGCTCTGAAGGTAAAACTGAAATCACTCTAAGGCGTGCAGCAGTCTGGCGGAGCAAGGTGGCGCTAGCTCTGGGCTCTCCAGCGGACTCCCCGACCAGTGCTCTTCCTTCCTCCCAACCTGAGCACTAGCCTTTACAACATGACCTTCCTGCCACTCCCTGGGTCCCCTGTCAGCTTAAACAAGGACAACTCATGCTCTCCCATGTCTGCGGTTAGTTGCTAAAGATCCACCTCTTACCTTTCCTGTAGACTTGGTCCCCTTCCAGATACAGAAGTAGCAGATGGTCCAGGCTGCCAGGAGACACAAGGCCAGCTCCCAGCGGAGGTTCCCAATGTGGTCGATCCCATCAGAGATGGCCAGGACCCGGTGCCTGCAGAAGGGAGTGGGGAAAGTCACTGGGGCTGAGGACGGTCGACGGTGGCCCACCTTTGGCAAAGCCAGTACTGCAGAGGAGCAGAGATGGGCCCACGTGCCCATCCACCCTCCCCTCACCATAGGCCCACACATCTCCTCATAGCCAAACCCTGGGCTACACACAGGGCTTCTGAGAGGAACAAGGCCCAGGACTCAGTCTCTGGGGGGGAAGATGAACATGTTATCAGACGTGGGAGAAGGACTGCACAGTAAGGGCTCTGGACAGCAGGTGCCCAGCCTGCCTTGGGGACCCCAGAAGACCATATTACTGTCCCTAAACACCTCATCCTCCTCTCTGAGGGAGGAGTACACATCCCTGCCCCGATATCTAAAGGGTGGTAACAGGAATTGCTCTGGGCTGTGCGTGGCCAACCACAGGCGTGTGTCAGACAGATGCTTCCAGAGCCAGGTGGTGTGGGCTGCAGTTTCTCTTCTTTCTACCTCTGTTGTCCTTACAGAGCATCTGTTAAGACGGGAGCCTCCCAAAGCCTGAGTTCCCAAGTGACTTCAGGAACTCCCCACCACCTGTGTGGAGACAGACATCAAGCAAGAAAGAAACAGTGGTGCTTTAAGCTCCTGAGCTCTTTAGGGCCTTTGTTCTGCCTGCATAACCTATCCTGACCGCTGCAGGGGTGGGAGAGCTTCCTGGGAGAAGCAATATGTAAGCCAAACTCTAAAGGAGGAACAGCGTTTAGCCAGGAGAAGGAGGGACTGACGATTGTGTTGTTTGAGGGAACAGCAGGAACAAACCCCACAAGGCAGACTCGCTCTGGGGACAGCAAGCTGGGGCACAGGGAAAAGGAGGAAACAGCAGGAGAGGGAAAGAAGAGGCACCACAGGGAGCCTTGACCATCAGGTCAGGCTGCAGAGTGGGGTGTTCCAGGAGGCCCAGGCCACAGAGTGAGGACCCGGGTATGCTGAGCTAACGCCACCAGCTTTGGCTTCCCTCAGAGCCCATCAGTGCTTAAGAGTCGACGCAGGCCTGGCTCCCAGAGCCCAAGCCTGGGGCTTGTGTTTCTTTAAAGTCAAACTCGCCACGCTCCATATTGTGTAGACCATGGCACCAACACAAACCCCTCCAAACTCACTCCACGAACCCCATCCCGGCTGCCAAACCGCCTCCCACTAGACCATGCCAGTCGCCTCAATGCTCTGGGAACGTCCTTTGAGAGAGGAGCGCCCATCCCACCAAGCATGAAAGCCACCCTCAGTGCTTGTCTCCCTGGGAATCCGCTTGGGGCCTGACTCTGCATTAATTACTCAATGACACCAATTAGCACTGGGCTATGGGCTCCCTCCAGCCCCAGCCCCTGCCGGAGAAATCAGGCGGGCCCCCAGACGAAATCCGACTATGTGAGGCAGTGGATTTACTGGAGAGGAAACCAGCTCTCAGACCCACAGCCGGGAGAAGAGAGAACAGCCACTTAAATACACGTGTACTGAGTACCTACTATGTGCCAGGCACTATATTAGACCACAGGATAAAAAGGTAAGCATCATATGGCTTTGCCTTCTACTAAGACCAAAAAAAAAAAAGTCTAATATATTGAGAAAGGAAGGAGGCAGCTGCTCAGTTATGATAATTGTTACTTTATTTGCCTCTTTATGTCTTAGCTTTAATTCATTTTAAAACTATAGGCCTTATTAAATAAAACCTTAAAGAGAATCTATTATTTTAACCAAGTAGCACGTCCAGAGCACGAACCTCAGGATACCTGCTAAGAACACAAACATTTCTGCACACCGATCCCTCCACCACTAGACCCACTAAGTCCCAATCTTTCTAAAGTGGCTCCCAGGGGGCTGCAATTTGCCATATATCCCCAAGGATGCCTTATACACAGTAAGACATCTGTGCCTTTTATTCCACCAGATACCACCTCTCCAGAGAAGGAGAGTTTCCTGGTCATGAACGATTAACCTACAACACTTATCTGGATAGGTTTTTTGTTTGTTTTGTTTTTTGCAAAGACTTGGGGAGAAAGTCGTGGATCTTTTGGGAAGTTACCCAAGGGATGGAATTCTCCCCAGAGAAATACTTTCGCTTACAAAATTCTACAGGAATCTCAGGGTGCTCACCGACTCTCTTGGCCCCAGACTAACAGCCTCGTGGCTGACATATGCTTGCTGCCTTACACACGACTATCCAAAGTGCCTCCAACACCCATCAGTTAGAGAACAAGGGACAACCCAGAGCTGAAAAGAATTAGGCCTGCTGTGGATGGAAACAACTTAGGTGTTCTCTGCACCAGCCCTCCGGATGCTGAGCTTGTCACCCAGGAAACACACGCACGAGGTCCCCCCAGAGCAGGGCTGCACATACACACGTCGCACACATGCCTTCTTGTTTATGTAGCTGTTTTCTGAATTGTGAATCTGAAGCCTGGAACCCACGCAGGGCTAGAGGGGGACCGGAGGGGCAGGCCCGCCAGGAGCAAGCTGGCTCAGCTCCCCTGTCTTCCAGTTTTGGAAGCTGCAAACTTTTGAGTCATGCAGCCTGCTCCAGCGCCCTTTCGCTTAATTGAACAATCTCATTCCCAGAATGGGAAGCAGATTACTAAAAGCTAAGGAGGATGAATTGCTCTTTTGTTCCACCAGACACTATTTGAAAACATCCTCAAACTATTTTCTTTAGGTTTCACCAACGCTGACTTTAAGTAGGAATGGACCTTAGGTTTCTAAAGAGGGGTGGAGGGTGGGGGCCAGGTTCTCAGCAGGCAGGGCTGTGGGGTTGTTTTGAAACCCACAAGGGCAGCTTTTGAGACCGTGGGGGCTGGGGCACTCAACTCCGAAGACTTGGAGAAGGTACAGCTCTTCCTGGGAAAAGCTTTCTTAATGACACTCCCCCATGAAGCACTGGGACAGAAGAACGGTCTGAATAAGCAAGAGTCTGTTGCCAACACTCGGGCCAAAAAGGACCCAGGAACAGACCTCCCGACACTGTTCAGAGAGCAAAAAAATGTTGCCGACTAGATGGGGCCCTTCAGAGGTGCTCATTTACATGAGCAATACTTATTATGCACCTACTGTATGCCAGGTCTATAGCAGCTTCTTTATGAAATACCTTTTCGGGCCATAGGAGGGCATTTCTGGAGCTTTCCACCCAGAAGCTAAACTCTCAGAGCTGGGAGGTGAGTCCCCATGCTTCTCCAACCCTCAGCTCAAACCCCAGCTCTGCTCCTTACCAGCTGCTCCACCTCGGGGAAGCGATATCACCTCTCTGAGTCTCAGCTTCCTCATCTGTAAAATGGGAATAATGATACCTACCTTCAATGGCTTTTCAAGCATGAGTTCATCTAACCCTCCCCACAATCCCACAATTATTATTATCACCATGTCACACATAGGAAGCAACTGAACTTGCATTTAAGCCCAGGGATCCTGGCTCTAGGCCCACATTTTCAGCCTCAATGCTGGAGCATTCTCCATAACCCTGCAATCACCCATCACTTTCCTTTCTTCTTTACAAATTAAAGCTCAGCAAATGTACACCTAAAACTATCTTATATATCTTTGTATGCCAGGTAATAGGAGGGTATAGCATGTGGCCTTTATACATTTATTTATCCTTTTATTCAAGGAATACTGATTAAAGTGTCATCAGTATAACAGACACCAAGCTAAGCCTGGGGGTCCTTACAAAACCCAGGTCTAATGGTGAAGACAGACAAGGAAATGGACAGCTGAGTGTGGAGACGGTGGTGGCAGAGGAAGGCTGGGGAAGCTCCCAGGCACAGAGGGGACCCTCACTGGGGACCAGGATCACTATCAGAGTGTGGTGGGGACATGGTCCTGAAGGGTAGGAAGAAAGTTAGCAAAGCTGGGAGGCATTTGGAGCAGAAAGGCCACCCAGGGTAGCAAAAGCCAGGAGGCTGGCAGTGCTTAGAGAGGCCTGGGACGAGGAAGAGTGGGGAGCAGGAGCCTGTGAGACTTCTAAGGGGCTAGGGCTGCCTCCCAAGGGTGGCAGGAGACCAGGAGAACCATAAATAGGGGTAAGACCCTGTCAACTACATGCTTCAGGAAACTATTCTGCTGCAGAGGGAGAACAGACGGTCAGGGTGGCACAGGGCAGGGTGCCAGTGCAGGGGATTTTGCCACAGTGGTGTGATGAATCGGGAGATTCTGGACCAGGGAGGGCAGTGGATGGTCTGAGGCAGCAGCGGCACAAGATCCTGCCTGGTGTGGCAGGCAGAAGAATGAGGGCCGAGATGACCCCAGGTCATTAGCTGAGCGGAGTGATGTGGAGGTCAGGACAAGAGGAGGAGGGGGCCAATCCTTCCATCAGACAAGATGACTGTGAGGTGCTGGGAGGACGCCCAGGTAGCTACAATGTCCAAAAGCCACTGGGTGTCCTGATGCAAGGATCAGAAAAGAGATACAGGGATTCAAACCTGGGGGAGCTGGAGAAGGGAGAGAGGCGGGGCCTGACAGAGCCCTGTAACCCCAATACCTCCCAGCAGAGAGAGGAAGGGAGAAACAAGGGGAGCCCCAAAGGCAAGGAAAGAGGCAGTCCCCCTTGGGGCAGGCAATCAGGCTTGGGGATAACTGGGGAGGTCTCCAGGATTTGAGACCAGGGACAGGTGAGGCCAATTGGTCAGTGTAGACTGGGTGGGCTGCAGGTGGGAGGAAACCTTGAGGCAGGTGGCTCCCTCTGGCTCTGATGGGTCACAGACAGGCAGTGGCAGCTAGAGGAGCCCTGGGGTACAGGGGCTGTCTCATCTGCATGTGTTTTGTCCTCAGGATGGCATAGCTGAGCTGGTTCATGAGCAGGAGCCAGGAGGGAGAAATTTCGGAGACAGGGGACAAAGTGGGTAGAAGAGGAGGTGGTGGCAGGTAGAAGTGTTGGGTGAGCCAGGCATGAGATGTGAGGCTGGGAGAGAAGGAGCTGGGAAAACAAAGAGCTGAGTTTAAAAGCAAACTGCATCCTTCCTTCCTCAGAGACCTGGAGGAAGGGAGGGAACAGGAGGTGCTGGCAGTGGAGGAGACTGGACAGGTACCACCCAGGAGACCCGTCTTGCTTCATACGATTCTCAGAGCAACATCACTGTAGATAATACCACTTTACAGATGAGGAAACTTCACCCTGGGAGGTGAAGCAACTTGCTTAACTCGCCCAAACTGAGATTTGAAACCAGGTTCTTTGATGCTGACATGCTCCACTACCTGCTGGAAAGCCTCTGGCTCGGGCTTCTCCTGTCCCTGATGGTCTAGGCAGTGGTTCTCAACCTTCCTAATGCCGCGATGTATTTTTGTTGTTACAAAGGGGTCGCAACCCACTGGTTGAGAACTGCCGTCTAGGGGCAGTGGCTAGAATCCATTATGTGTTCCCTCTCTGCTCACACACAAGAGTCTGGGGAGAAGGAAACAGCCTCCCACCTGAAGGCACCTTCCAGCTCCACAGTGGAGCTGGTCTGACCAGAGACCAGCAGAATTCCCTCCAGTCTTGGCCGGTCCCGACCACCCCCACGTGGGAGCAAGCTCCCAGCCAGCCTGGGGAGGCCTCATCTGTATGTTATGCACGGAGCCGGCAAACAGGTCACCTTTCTTTAACCTGCCATGGAGGAAAGTGCTGCCAGGGCCATGCAGACCGCCCTAAAAGCTGGCACTCAGAGGCTAAGCTATAAATAGCCTCAAGCAACAAACACACAAACAAAAAAAGGGCCATCACCAAAACAAATGTGCTTTCCCTGCCCCCTCCAGGGGCACATGGCTGCTTGCTGACTTGGGAATCTGCTCTCACTTTTCCAAAAGGAAAGGTGTGCAATCCCCTCCACTCTCCTCAAGGATGGGGTGATTTCTACAGAGTCCAAAGCAGCACCCCTAAACCCAGCTGGGGGCTGGTAAGGCCCCTCCTCAGCATGTATCTCAGGCCTGTGGTCACATACTCATTTTTTTTTTTTTTTGAGACAGAGCCTCAAGCTGTCCCCCTAGGTAGAGTGCTGTGGCATTACAGCTCACAGCAACCTCCAACTCCTGGGCTCAAGCGAGTCTATTGCCTCCGCCTCCCAAGTACCTGGGACCACAGGCGCCCGCCACAACGCCCGGCTATTTTTTGGTTGCAGCCGTCATTGTTGTTTGGCGGGTCCGGGCTGGGGATTCGAACCTGCCACCTTAGGTGTACGTGGCTGGCGCCTTAGCCGGTTGAGCTATAGGCTCCGAGCCGAGATTAAATTATTGATGCATCATTTTTATCTCAGCAGATGCGAGACAAATCCATGATGCCACAGGGACCTTACAGCGTCACCTGTTTGGTTATGGACAGCACAGTGATGACACTGGCTTTGGAATCAGGGAGCTCTGGCTTTGACTCTTACTGTGTGACTTAGGGCAAGCCACTTAACCTCTCTGAGCCTCACTTTCCTCCCCTCAGAGAAATGAGATTAACGGTCCCTTTTCTCGGGGTGGCTGGAAGACTGAATGAACTCATGAGCTCAGGATGGAAAAAGTGAAGGCTTGGGAAGCATTCAATGTTGTGATTCGTCCCACTCAGCAGCCATCAGGGCCAGGACCTCTCACTGGATCCAGCAGCAGCAGTGGGTTTCTAGGCCACTGTGAGTAGAAAGTGAGCCTTCTGCACTGCCAGAGGTAATAGCTGAGACCAGGGTGGGGAAGCCCGTGTCCAATCACCAAGCTGCCAAGATCAATTAAGTGGATGCAATTGGAGCAGACGTGGTACTTCCGGAGTTTTGTGAAACACGCTCTGAATTGTAGGATCAAAAGTGCCTGCAGGAGGCACAAGTTTTGCACATGTGTGACCATTTCTGGGGATTATTTTACTCTATCTGAATGAGGCAATTCAGAAATTTGTTTTGCTTTGACATGATCCTTTCTAGGAAAGTGTAGATGTAGTACGTATGATGATCTAGGAACTCGTCCTTTGTAACATATATTAATTTAATACACTTCTTCTGATAAAGTAGGAGAAATGCAGATTCTAAATTAGCATCATGCATTCCGTCTTGGAAGCACTTTTCTTCTGAAAGAAATATTTTTCAACTTTGAAGTCCTTAGGAATTGTTTTCTGGCACAACGTATCCACTCTGTCCCACATGGCCTCCAAAGGGTCATAATTTCTCTCAGATGATGATCGTTTTTGGCTTTTAAAGGCAAAGAAAATGTTTATAGTTTCATTTTGAAGCTCTTTAGAAAAAGTGCCTGCGATACTTACACGGTAAAAAAAAAAAAATTAAAACACAAGATAAAATTTGGAAACAGTGATAGCAGTTGGATACTCCGATCACCTGCAGAATTTGAAGCGTCATTTGCTACCACTCCCTCTGTTCTAATGGTACCTGGAAGTTGTTCAGTCACAGCTAAAGACGCATGGCAAGGCCGCCAGGCCAGGTCCAATGTGTTTTAAAGAAATCACCCCACCTCTGGCATGTTTTATCTACACTCACTCCCAAAGGCTTGGGGAAACTCTTTTTGGCGGGTATGTGTGTTGTGCCAAGAATAGAATCGAGCATTCAAAGTTCATGCCTCTCCTCCCAAAATGTCATTACCAAAACAAACAAAAAAAAAGCGCAATGCTCCTCACATCTCCTTCAGGGCCACTCAATTTTCAGTGCATGCCACATGCACTGCCACAGACCTTAGAGTGGGTTTTATTCAACTCAATTCCATTTGTTGCCTTTTCGTTTTTGCTGATAAAGTTTTATAACCCTGCCCAAGATAATTGATCCCAGTCACCTCTTCAACATCCAGGAAACCTGAGAACTCATCTTTAATTAAACTTCTGGGAGGGTGACAGCCTGAGCGTCCCACTGCCCTCTCTTCCCAGCTCCAATGGACCCCTACAGCAAAGCTCCAGGGTCAGCCAGGCCTGGAAAGGTGGTCAGGACCTGCTTTGTGCTGAGAGGGCTGGCGTAGGACTCAGTGTCCCTCTGGGCCAGGCAGTAGGGACCCACAGCAGAGAGAGCCTTGGGTAAGAGTCAAGTCTCCATGGTTCCAGGAGAGAGCTTGGCGCAGGAATCCATCAGCAGAGAGGCAGAGCCAGCAGCCTTGGGTGGTCCTGGGAGGACCTGCAGAACCCCTAGGCTGGGAGATAGAGGCACAGAGCAAGTGCTCCCTCCTGGGGCGCAGGGAGTTTGTCAGCTGGTGCTGAGCCTTGGGGAATGATTGCGGCTGCAGGAAGGCAAAGGGAAGAAGATCAGTACCTGAGGGAATCCAGCAGCCAGGAGGAGCCTGCAATTCACTCAGCACTGTAAGAGGAGCCCAAACCACAACCTGCAAAACAACAGGAAAAGAAAACAAAACAAAAAGAGCACTTAAAAAAATCAAATGCAGGGCAGCGCCTGTGGCTCAAAGGAGTAGGGGGCTGGCCCTATATGCCAGAGGTGGTGGGTTCAAACCCAGCCCCAGCCAAAACTGCAAAAAAAAAAAAAATCAAATGCAAAGGCAGGGCCTGTGGCTCAGTGAGTAGGACACCGGCCCCACATACAGAGGGTGGTGGGTACAAACCTGGCCCCAGCCAAACTGCAGCAACAACAAAAAAATAGCCGGGCATTGCAGCGGGCACCTGTAGTCCCAGCTACTTGGGTGGCTGAGGCAAGAGAATCGCCTAAGCCCAAGAGCTTTCCTGAGCTAGGAAACATGGTTTTTGATTTAAAATGAATTGGAGGAGAGAATAGAGAACTGGGAAACCAAGTGGGAGGGATAATACAAAACCATGAAAGCACCTAGCACAGTGGTTCTCAACCT